>JAUTBT010041867.1:0-17123 GCA_032361225.1 Lepetodrilus schrolli | reverse complement strand
TTCAGCGCTACGGATGTTGTGGGTTTCCTCCTGCCGTAAACTGACAAGTCGTGATATAAGTGAAAGAATCTTGAAAGCGACTTAAAACCCCAATTAAAAAAAACACCAAAAAAACAGCTGGTGAATGATGATCACATTCCCTTAAACTTGGTCGTTAATTAGTGGAAGAATCTGGAAAGTGGCTCTAAACCCCAATGAAAATAAAATAAAATGAAATAAAGGTGATGGTAACGAGCCGTGATATACCAAGTGAAAGAATGTTGAAAGCGGCTAAACCCTATTATAAAAAAATAATAATTACGACAGTATTTTAAACTGAGAAAGCACAACTGTATTAAGATATGGTCATATTATTGTCATTTGATTGGCCATTTACTGTTTTAAAGTTTGCAAAAGCATTTGTAGGTCTACATGTAAAATATTACGTGTCAAAATATACATGATATACTTGGGGCGGAGTCGCTGAAAGGCCAGGTGTAGGCCTTTCAGCCATGTGTTATCGGTAATGGAATGCCTTGTGTGTCCAAACTATTATCAATATGACGTTAAATGATATACAATATAAATAACTACATGTATATCTGCTATCAAATCAGACCTCAAAATGTACCTATTCACAAAGTAGGCCTATTATCAATATTATCAGGGTTAACCCTAACCCTGACTAACAACAATGTAGCTCTAGATAGCCTAAGTAGCTTTATACTCGTAATAATAATAACCGTAATGTACACTGTTTCAAATGGACTTTATTCTTCCGCTGTCGAAAGTATCCGCTATCTAGCTAGACCGTCATGAGTGGTCATAATTTATTTATAGTTGCCTAAATGTTTATAATGTGTATAATGAATAGATTAGGCCCCAAGGCCATAGTTATTTGATTCCCTGGTTTACAGATTTTTCTGTGATCATTTTTGCTAGGGCGGTCTAAAATAAAAATAATTATAATTTGATATTTTGGCCAGTCGGTCGGGTCCAATATGAAAATAATAATAATTTGAGGTTATGAATGATCGGTTGACAGAAAATAAATATAATTGATCAACATGATTGTCAATAATTGTTATAAACACAACACATATTGCTCAGATCTGAATTACATAATTATTTCCAAAGTACTGCTTGTCAATAGTAGTAGTTGTTATTAATTAGACTGTTGTTATACATATTTACCAGTAACAAAGCCTATTAGTGTCTCTTGAGTACCCTACATCATATAATATCATATGTAGTCCTAGGCGCCTGGCTTAGATGGATGTCTATGGCCTACTCAACATAAAATATTAAATTTAACATTAAAACTAGTATCACTACGTCATGATCATCATGTATTAAAATCACTATTAAAATATATGTAGCATCATCTATGAATCAGAAACTGCCACAGTACGTACAGCGGGTAAGGAGGTTTACAAAACAAAACATTTGACAAAAATAAGATAACATTTCCCGCCAATGCAAATCCGAGGTAGCCAAAATTGCATGCCGTTGTTCTGAATGAATACATAAAACATGGCCGCCATGAAAAATACACATTCAGTCGATACGCGGGCTGAATTAGTCGAATTAGTGCGGCGTCGTGCTGAAATTGCGGTTAGTAAATGAACAGTGTTGGAAGATATCCATTTGCTTGACATATTTAAGCTATGTATTGAACATTCCAGGGAGTAAAATTGAGCTTTATCGCGTTCGATTCGAAACCGGAAGTAAATGCGTTCACAAATTTCGCGCACTAATTTAGATTGACATCACGGGGATTTCTACATCACATTAGTTAGGGGAAGTGTTTGGTGATGTGTCGAAGTTATTATGACTACGATTCGCTTTCTGATATACTAGTGACTACATGTTGTGTACAATGCAAAATTCAATAAATTATCTACAAAACCAATTATACCGTAAAAACATAACAGAAGAGGCAAAGGTGGAGATCAGGGCCCCATTCCCTTTTATTATTCCCTTCCCGTTTTTGCTGAAATTAAAGTATTACTTTATTCATAATTCATTGATGTGCTGTTTTGATCAGATTGGCTATTATCCATCGGAATTTAAGGAACAGCGGGCTGACAGCTAATGGAACCTGGATATTTATGTGAAAAAAAAGGTTATTGCAAAAACAATGATTATGCATGATTATGAATACCTTCTTTTTTTTACAGCAGTGATGTCAATGTGAAATGATAACATAGAACACAGCGTCAGAATTAATATTATTTTGCTCTATCTAAAAGAAACTGATTTGTCTGATATTTATCTGATAGTTACTTATCGATTATGGATATGTCATATCGATAGCCAGGCCTAAACATTAACATATTAAGTAATAGGGCACAAAATAGAGCTGACAACATATAGGGCACAAAATAGAGCTGACAATCTATGATACGATGGAAGTAATCTTGAAAGTAGTTCTAATCTAACTTCCAAATCGACAACTACCACTCGGTCATATCATGTCATATGAGCATGGTCAGATAATTGAAAATATGGATGTTGACATAAAAATAATAATCACAAATTAATCATTTAAAACAGTTTTATCATTACAATTTTCAACTATTTTTTTATGTTTATTTTGTTTTAATTTTTTATATTGCATAATTAATTCATTCATTGTCATGTTTGGGTGAAAGATTCCCGCTGTGACATAAAACAATAATCCACTCACTCACTCAACTATTCTTTTCCTTATTCCATAGGACACACTAGCTAATCTGGAGAGACAGATATATGCCTTTGAAGGAAGCTACCTGGAAGATACTCAACTGTATGGCAACATTATCCGTGGCTGGGACAGATATCTCACAAATACAAAGTAAGCTTCCAGTTGCAATCATTCATTAAAAATACTTTCAGGCCATAATTATTTGATTCCCTGGTTTATGGACCCGCCGACCCAATTTTTCCACTTTGGAAAATAAAAATAATTACTTTCATTGTATACCGCTGACAGTATACACAGGTACTAGTCTTTATAAAATTATGATAATGAATGGTGAAGGAACAAGTTGTATAAACAAAGACCGGGTATTGAACATTCCTGAACAAAGACCTGCAGGCATTTGGTTAACACCAGGCCAAAGCCAATTTGATTGATTACTGGTAACAATGTATAACAAAAATCTAACTTATTACAATTATGACTATTGACAAGCAGTATTTTGAAAATAATTGTGCATTTCATTTCTGAAATATGTATCTGTACTGATTTTCATAGCAATTATATATTGATTGTTGACAATTATATTGATCAATTATATTTATTTTCTGTTAACCAACCGTTCATCTCCAATTATTATTATTTATATATTGGATCCAGCCAAAATTATGAAAATATCTAATTATTATTTTTATTTTCGACTGCCCGAGCCAAAATTATCACAGGAAATTCTGTAGACCAGGGAAACAAATAACTATGGCCTTATGAAAACACAAATGATGAAAAAAGGTTTACATTAGACATTATTGTCGAATATATTTATAATTAATATTTATAATTAATATTTATAATTAATATTTATAATTAATATTTATAATTAATATTTATTTGTTTCAGTCGCACAACAAACAGCAAAGCTGACAAGCGGAACCGCAAGTTTAAGGAAGCGGACAGATTGTTTTCAAAATCGTCGGTCACATCTGCAGCAGTATGTATATATTGTAACTGTCTTGTAGATATAATGTTATTTTGACAGTTGCGTATCGGTGAAATATTCCTATTGTGACATAAAGCACTAATTCATTCATTCATTATGTTGACATTGTTTAACGCTCTCCCTGCTGGATTAGTCACAGATACAGCCCTTTAGGACATCTCCGGTTGCCTTCTGCATGGAGAGGGTTAAACAAGCTGCTAATGCTACAAATATAACTTTAGAGACAAACACTAAAATATTTTACGGTGCTGATAGAAAGAAATACTAGTGGCTTTCACCCTGTTGATTTCCGAAATTGTGAATTTTACACCAAATTGACAGGGGCGGGTGGTAGCACAGTAGTAGAACGTTGGACTTTGGAGCCAAAGGTTCCAGGTTCAAATCCCGCCCCGGGGGCCCGGCATCAATTATTGAAATGAAGTTTAGTATTTTGGTGAGGGTTAGTGAGGTTGTGGAATACTGTGTATCACTTTCCAATGCCAACATGGACTAGCGCCTTCATATCTCTCTGAACTAATTTCAGCCTATGATCCCCTCAAAACTCTCCGCTCAAAACCAATGCCTACTGACAGTTCCTGAGATGAAACTAAAGTCTTTCGGCCAACGAGCATTTAGTTATGTAGCAGCGACACTCTGGAATTCTCTTCCATATGCCATTAAACAATCCCCATCCTTAATACGTTTCAAATCTGCTCTTAAGACCCACTTATTCCGGCTTTATTACAATTGACTTCTATATCCCTGTATATTACTGTAATTTAGTTTTTAAATTAACATGTATATATTATGTAGCGTTAAGAGCATGCACTAGTGGGTGGATATGGCGCAGTATAAATGGCCATTATTATTATTATTATTATAATTTGAGGACTTACACATGTTTCAGGCTGTAAGTGGTGTTGCTGACCAACCGGAAAAACGTAAGTACACTGTATCAGTAGACAGTATGTGTGAAGTACTGATGTTTAGTACACTACTGGTGAGATGTCACCTATGTCATAACTAGGGCGACTATTGAGCCCAATTCTACTATTGCAATACTATTGCGATAGTTGAAAACACTATTGCGATAGTTTTGCAATAGTTGTGCTACTATTGCAATACTATTGCGATAATTTTTTTTATATTTAAAAAAAAACTATGTCTTTTAAAGATGGATAGTTTACAGACGTGTAACAAATTATGATGTATTACAGGTAAACTGGTATTTTTTTTATAACAGTGACCGAAATAATATAAATGTAAGACAATAGTTAGTGGTTATCATTTGATTTAATCACAAAATCAAAATCCTGTTAAACAATTCTCAAGGATTTTCAACTATTTTGGTCTTAGTGTTTAAAAATAGTACACTATCATAACTATCGATAGTGTAGGGCGGAAATAATGGACATTTCAAGTTACTATCAATGTATTGCTATCGGTCCACTCCCAATCACCATCTATCGATAGTTCGACATATCATTACACCCCTAGTCATAACTGTTCTGAGTTATGAAACTAGTACAATATCATTTTGCACTATATATATTTGGTGGTTCTACTTTTACTATTTTTAGCTGGTGTATTATGTGAACAAATGACGTCGACTGTACCACCAAGATATTAATTTTCTTACATGTTTCTTGTAGTCATCGTAGATGTATCTAGATACATCTCATAACACAGTGTTGGAACAACACAGGTTTATTCGTTAGACATCAGCTGGTTGGCCAAATAAACATGGGTTCAAAAACAGTGTATCAGAATTATTTCCCTTTGGTCATACGTAATTGTTCTCAGTGGATTAGAGAGAGAGAGAGAGAGCTCAGCCCTCTCTAATCCACTAAGAACACATGAAATATGCTCTATCACATACTAAAACAATTTGGAATTCACATTCCTTGATGATTTTAAAGTTGTATTTCTCCAAGGGAATATGTATTTGCATGAAACGTGCATCAAGCGGTCTAGCCTTTGTGCTTATGTATTCATGGTTCTGTGTATTTGATTGTCACAAATGGGTGAAAGATTCCCGCAGTGACCCTCTTTAAGCCAACAGCTCTTTAAATACTTTGTAGAGGACCAGAATTATGAGAAATATAAGACAAATACTACTAGTATAGTACTTAGCACAATTGTAATTGGAATTCTGTCATGAATGCCATTTTGACTAATTTGAAAAATGTGTAAAATGAATATTCCATGCTATCATAAATATGTCAGAAAATGTGATAATGACGGTAAATCTAGCAAACATTTCTAGTAAACCTTTCTTATAATACTTATTTACGAAAATGGCATTGAATTTTTCGCTTTTGTTAAAAAAAAACTGGCTCATGTATTTCATGTAACTTTGAACACAGGTGAACCTCTGAGTCCAGATTCCCAGAACAACCAGAACAGTGCAAACACTCCAGCTTCGGGAGGATCCACCAATGGCAATAGTCAGTCTGCCGGCAACAGCAATGGCACCCACATACCTCCCCAGACCAATCATACCGGCAAGGTGATGAAAGCCAGTGCAGTCCGACACAAGAACAAGAAGAACAAAGCTCGACACAGGTAAAAAGGAGCATGCATCCTATCCACTAGGTTCTGACTAACGTACGGTAAAAAGGAGCATACTCCACTAGTTTCTAACTAACGTAAGGTAAATAGGAGCATGCATCCTATCCACAAGGTTCTAACCAACGTAAGGTAAAAAAGAACATACATCCTATCCACTAGTTTCTGCCTAACGTAAGGTAAAAAGGAGCATTCATCCTATCCACTAGGTTCTAATGTAAGGTAAAAAGGAGCTTGCACCCTATCCACTAGGTTCTGACTAACGTCAGGTAAAAAGGAGCATCCATCCTATCCACTAGGTTCTGACTAACGTAAGGTAAAAAGGAGCATCCATCCTATCCACAAGGTTCTAACCAACGTACGGTAAAAAGAGCATGCATCCTATCCACAAGGTTCTGACTAACGTCAGGTAAAAAGGAGCATGCATCCTATCCACTAGGTTCTGACTAACGTAAGGTAAATAGGAGCATTCATCCTATCTACTAGGTTCTAACCAACATAAGGCATTGCACCTAATTCACTAGGTTTTGATTAATGCTGGCTAATGTGCCTGGACCCGAGGTTACGAAACTTATTGAACTTGTTTTTCCTCTCAAATCCCAACACAATAAGTGAGTTGTGTATGAAATGATACTTAAAACATTTCAAATTACAATTACAATTTTGGTTTTTAATAATTCAAACAATGGTTGTATATTAGTGAAATATTCCCTGAGCATACTAAGTAATACTGTACTCAGTAATTCAGACTTAGAATTATTTTGCTAGATTTACCAGTTTACAGGAATATACATAATGCTATGATCGTTTAAAGTTGTATGTGTTATCTGTTGATTGTACACCATACCCATATGATCAGATGATTTGGGGAAGCATAATCTGGATCATGTTCAAGCTTTGACTTTATTTCAGACTCGATGCAAAACTTCGGAAAGGAAAAGAGGTGAGATTGATGATTATAATACACTAACAACTGTATTAATTTGAATACACTTCTTCCATAATATCATTCTACACAAGCTGATCAGTTTGAATTTACTATTAGGTGTTATGCCCCACAAACTGTTTTATTGCTAGGTGTGGCTAGACCCCCTATTTATCACTTTTTCTCAATATTGATGAAATAGTAATTTATTATCTACACAGTACAATGATGAAAATGCTTTTTCTTCTTCAAAATAATGTTTGTCTGAAAATGTCAATATTTAATGACAGTGTCATTGTCTCATCCATCAAGGCAGGGCGTCTATATTAATTTGGTTGAGGCACCTGTCCCTGTGTCCTGTCAGACATGAAACTACTTGACTTGTAGGTAAAGAGCTTGTTAATCTGGCCTATTTCACCTGTCAAAAGTTGTCCGCCTGTGGATAATACCTGTCCCAGGTGGACAATCCTTACTGTCGAACCCTGCAAGGAAAACCATTAGTGTCATCTGTAGCCCTATGAAAGATAATTGCAGACATTTGTTATATTCCTTCTGCCCCAATAGCTGACATTTGCTTCACACTTCTGTTATTTTTCCATGAATATCATATACACACATTATATATATTTGATATCAGATGTAGAATATTGATGTTATTGTTTCAGGGAGGCGACTAATGGAAGAATTGCCCAAAGAGCCAAGTTTTGAACATTTTAATCAAGATCGTGTTGGGGCACAATGGTCAATTACGCTACTGAGTGAAGCCTTGAATATTGCAATATTCACAATCACCATGTGACAGTACGGTATGATCATGGCATCCCCTCAAATCCAATATTCTTGGAAGAAGATCTTATCTTATATTTTATCATCTTTTGTAAAAAGATATCAATATTGTACATGCACTTGTTATTCTTTATTGAATTATATTTTTAAGATAAAGTAAGATCAGTTGACATTTTGTGGAAGATCTTTTCAGTAGCTTGTAATATACTACGATCAGAATTGAAGGGAACGCTGATATTACTATATTTATAGTACTTTCAAATGCGGACACATACAGTGGTACGGTATATCTAAAAAATGAGACAAGTAGTGGTAATTAAATTTACAGTACATGCGAGAAAATGCACGGGCAATACTAATCTGGCATGTGCCTGCACCAGTCTCTTTGGGTTATGGAACGCTGGTACTTATCAGTCACCTCTATTTGAATGAAAACAAATGTAATATCATTATGTGTTCCCTTATTTTTTTACATTAATATAATTATGTGTTTCCTTATTTTTTAAAGTTAGTATTGGTGTAAGTCTTGGTACAATATTCGGGGATTTGCTCATCTTACTGATGCTGGGAAAAAGGCAAATTGGAAAGTTAATTGTCAATTATTTGAAGATGGAGTAAATTAATTAAATTATTCAGAGTAATGGTTTTTGAAATTGTGAGATTACACATCAAGTGTGCGTTTCTTAGAAACAGTGTTAATTTGATAGTATTCACTGTAAAAATACATGCTATTATCAGTTGATAAACAAAAGTGCAAACCTGATCCAAGGTTTCATATACTTGTAATAGTGTATTATGAAATTTTCAACAATATCTTTGGTTTGAACCTATGAAAAGGTATGGATGCACATTTGTTTTTTCCTTGGGAGACTAAATGTCGCCATTTAAATATGTTGTCTCGGAACTGATATTCTCATTAGATATTCTAGCATGAAAAGCTACTTTTGTATGTATATAACAATAGTTTAATAACTGTAACATTACCCAAAATCTATAATAAAAGATCCCAATTGTTGTCAATGTATGTTCTTTTTTTCAACTAGTTGATCAACACGATAAAGTTTTTATCCTTCCACCAATGTGTCAGGATAAAATGGTGGTAAATCGCTGCAGGTCAGAGTTCAAACCCTCCTCAGAAATCCTCTTATTGATCTTTGTGGAAGTCACCTTTCCAATGTGATCATATTAGGATGTGCTGTCAATCATTTCTAGCAGTGTAGTTATTATCATTTGTTCAACAATACAAGCTTGTCTGAAAGTTATCCTGTAGACTGAAACAGCAAAATAATGTTGACATCTTGAAAGAAGGCACTAGTGTAAACCTTTAAGAGATGTGCCATACATTACACCCAAGAGCAGGCAACTATACTTATTTGCCAAATTAAATTGGTGTTGAGGCAGGTTTTAAACAGGTGTACACACCCAAAGTAAACTGACTATAAAAAATATTATTCCTTTGGGCAAGTAATTCTGTATCTATACACTCCAGCAGAGATGTTTCCATTTGCCAATTAGGGGCGGGTGGTAGTGCAGTGGTAGAACGTTAGGAGACAACGGTTCCAGGTTCAAATCTCGCCCCAGGGGCCCGCATCAATATTTGCGGAAGTTACATTTCTGACGCGATATTGATAGGATGCAGTTATCATCATTGTTGATGCTCGCAGGTTTACTGCAACATTCAGTGCTACGGATGTTGCGGATTTCCTCCTGCCCTAAACTGAAAAGCCGTGATATAAGTGAAAGAATCTTGAAAGCAGATTTAAACCCCAATTCAAAAAATAAAATAAAATAAATTTTCCAATCACACGCGCACACACACGTATGTCAAAACAACATGGAATGATGCGATATTGATAGGATGTGCCGTCTGTAGAGTAGGTCTGTCAGTACCAGCAGGTGCTTGCAGGTTTACTGCAACATTCACTGCTACAGATGTGTGTTTCCTCCTGCCCTAAACTGACAAGCCATGCTATAAGTGAAAGAATCTTGAAAGCGGCTCAATCCCAATTAAGAAATTAAGAAAGAAAAAAAACAGATCGACATATACTAGTATATAAATTTATTTAAATTATACAACTGAGTAATTTCCTATGAAAAACTTCATTTCTCTATGCAGCAAATTGTAATGTAAAACTATAATGCAGATCACAGTCAGTTTATAACGAGATTAAATTGGCTAATTAAAATATTTTTCTTTCTTGGTGTAAAGAGTCCAATTTATCAACAACACACAGTATCATTGATTGAAACATCAACAAAAAAAAAAGAACCTGCTAATAACGTCTATATACTAAAACACTGATTTACCAAAACAAAATTCAACATGTGTCATAGTGTGCTACTATACTATCTTTTCGATTCATTTGAGTAAATTTGATGAAATATAGGAGCTCCAGAATTTGAATAGTCTCGTGAATTTCAAGTACAGTGTACAATTTGCTTGGCTTGAGTGCCAAGTATGTGATTTTTCCTTTTTATTTTTACAACTGGTTATCACTGGTTGTCGTTGCTAAAAGACTGGATACTTTGGTCCTGTGGCCAACCAATTTTTCTGGCAAAGTCTGGTTCACAGGGAATCCAAACCAGTTCCGTCTTGCTGCCGTCACCTATTAGAACACACAGAATATTGTATAATATCATAAAATTAATAACACATTTTATAGCTGTATTGCACTCTTGGAATGACACTGTTGTGATATTGGTTGTGAAAATTAAATTACTGGACAAAGATGAGGCCCCCTCTCACTATTGGATATTTGCAGATGGTCAGAACTCAAAATCATAGGTATAGATATATAAATATCCATGAACCAACAGCATATATATTGAACTATATGCTCTAAGCACTTCTTTTTAGGTAGATTAGATAGGTTCTTGGTAGAAATAAATGTTGAGAAAGGGGATTCTTGCCTGGATATTGAGCTCGCATTACTACTGCTAGAAATCAATTTATTCTTTTATTTTCTTTTTTCTTTAAACAAAATTTACCTCTTTTTAACAATCTATTTTGTTTACTTTAAAACAATATAATATGTCACCTGTCTTGGAAGATGTTCCCAAAGCCACTCTGTGATTAACTGTAGTATGTCCTTGTGTGTTTTGAACAATGGTCTTTGCAGTTGCCTGAGGAGGTTGGTAACTCACTCTCGTCTGATGCCCCCACTGACTCTGGAATGCAGGGATGTGTTTGGAGGTCCAGTCCTGAAGATTTGGAACGGCGGCTGTACCTCCGCCAGGATGCGAGTGGACGGGACCGGAAGTAAGGTCACAGTAGACTTTGTCAGAATTGGACGCCTTCTTCAGCTTGTACTGCGCAAATGCAGCATTGCTGCCGTGAACTGTGGTCATATCTAGAGGCTGGAGGATATGGTGGACGTCTGGAAGAGGCTGGGGGTAGCCTCCGTGGTTGGGGAAAGAGCTGGGGAACACCAGAGAGGGTCCGGATAACTGCCCGGATATCCTCCCAGGCTGGGCGTGTGCTGGAATCATGTTGGGCGGTGCTTGTGTGTAGAAGCTCCCCTGTGCGTAAGTCACTTGTTGGGCAGCTTGTGGCTGAGGACGTGCCATGGCTGCCGCAGAGCTGGTGAATGTCCAGTGTGGGTGCCGTCCACCGGATGAGAGTTTGCCACCGGCGGCGTTGACCAACGTGGAAGATGCTGCTGTGGGAGCTCTAGCAGCATGAGCCTGGTGGTCCTTGTCCTTAGAAGCCTCTGCTGTCTCGCTCCTCAGTCGGTTCATCAGTAGGAATTGGTCATAGCGCCGCTTCTTCCGGATCTTGGGTTTAGGTTCGTAACGGTAGTCTGAAACATGACATTTGCTATATATGGGCCTACCTTTCTTTATAGTTTTGCATGATTTGGGTGACAATACCATGGTCGATTGTAGGACCGGAGCGAAAAGCCCGTGAATCGAGCGCAGTTATGTTTGCAGGTCAACATTCATGATATGATGCGATTAGGCAGATTCTCTACTGTCCAATCTAATTAAAATCATAACTTGTTTAGCTCATTTTGACATTCTTGGCAGAACTTTATTTCATTCAGGATGTTAGCTACTGCATGTGAGGTCAATTTTGGATCTGATTTTAATGAGATTGCACTATCGCCATGACGCCGATTGACGGTGAAGTATCACGGTCTACCGGCCATGTTCAGTTCTGATTCAACAAGTTTACTGGCAGGTTAATACCTCGGATACAGTCACGAGTGTACCTTTCTCAAATTACCTCACATGTACATTTAAAGCCTCTACTAGACGGACAGTTTGAAGAATGCTATTATTATGTACTGTGCAAGACATTTTACCATGCGTAATTCACCACATTTGTGCATCTTAGTCCACAGACCATATACTAATGTATTCTTCTTGAGCAAGTTAAGTATAACGGTACGTTGCACTGCAAGTCAAGTATTTCTTACTGTGTTCACTGAAGCGTCTGTGATATAAAATCATTACATCTCAGTACTTTTAGAGTGCACCGAAACGCCGGTCACATAAAATCACTATACCTGGATACTTCTTCCTGTGTTCATTTACTGCCTGTCTAGACAACTCTTGATAGTGATCTTTCTCGTCCTCGCTCATTCCCGACCAGATTTTACCCAATCTGCATAAATAACGCATACCCTGATAACAACGCTCTCCAGCTCTATGATGTGAGACACATGCGTCCCAAGGAGGGACCAGTCTGCCGAAATCAGCTAAGCTGTAAGGCGACTGTCAAAGCAGTAAACCCCACCACCACCACCACCGCTCTGTCATTGTATCACACTTGCATTCAGAGGAGCACGTGCAGCCACGGGGAAGCGGAGCGTGGTGATCACGCGGTCAACGTTTCCGGGCACCGGTCAGTATTCCGGTAAATGGTTGGGCGACAATGACAGTGAATGGAAAGACTTGGGGGAGTCCATTATTGGTTCGTTGACGAATTTTCTTTTCCATTCTATTTTCCAGATGGAATTATTTCTTTTATGAATGCAGTTTTTCTTCAGTAATCTATTTTTTTACATCTCATTCTCATTATATATTCTGAAGTATTTATAATGCAGCCTATGATTACTATAATATTTAGTACATGTATGGCTGAAAGATCCCGTTGTGACTTAAAACAATTTCATTCATTCTATATCTCTGTGGAAAAAAACGGTGTCCTATCAAATACATTGTGTCCAAAGGAGGGGAGTAAAAGGGATTTCGTCAGATGGTTCAAATCTGCAAACGTTGATACTACTAATGTATAGCCTACATGACATAGAAAATATGATGTACGTGTCTTCCACCCATCTATACCTCATTATTTCAGGTATGCTGGAGAACAATTTGTTCGGAATTCCCTATGTAAGTCGACTACAAGTCTAATGTTACTTTGTTTTAACATATCAATAGCATTTATTGGTATTAATGGAATTGCGTTTTGCGTTGGGCTAGCAAGGCTTAATGTGTTAACTTCGCATTGGGTACATCTGGTATCGTCGCGTATGGGTGAAAGATTCCCGCTGTGACGTAAAACAATAATTCACTTACTTCCGCTGGTAATTGGGCGTGTTCGTGCACAGATTGGTGCGGATATTTGTGGGTTCTGGGGGAACACTACAGACGAGTTGTGTTACCGCTGGATGCAGCTTGGCGCCTGGTACCCGTTCTGCAGGAACCACAACGGCGAAAATACTTTAGTAAGTTCTACTTCTCAATATGGATATATTGCTAATTGTAAAGATGTGAGATGTGTCACGTCTTTGGCAATGCCTTCGGCATTCTTTTCCACTGACAGACTGTTGTTAATTAATGTCTGAGCTCTCGACTTCTACTGGACCAGACCGTTTCCGTGGCATAGTGGTGAGAAAGTCATACCGGGCCATACCAAAAGACGTTACAAGATTGTTCTTGTTGTTCCCTTGCTTGCCGCTCAGCATCAATGGGGTAGAGTTAAGATGACACGGTGTGTAGTAGCGTTGACAAACATGATTACTGTCGAATTCGATTGTCTTTCCTCAATATAGTTACATCCAGATCAAGTTTATCAGTAGACATTAAATGTGTTGCTGCCCTAATATTAGAATAATTTAATAATCAATAGTTCATAACACACTAGTATATATTTGTACTGTGATCGTGACTCCTGTCAAGTATTTATAATGCAGCCTCAAGATCCAGGCGCCCTCAGCGAGAGAGTTGCAAATGCGTCACGCGATGCAATAACAACACGCTATTGGCTGCTGCCGTACTTATACACCCTGTTCTACCATGCGCATGTCCACGGGAACACCGTTGTGAGACCTCTTCACCATGAGTATGACGCCTGACAATACAATGCTAGAACGATATAACTTGGCAATGCATTCTATGAGCACAATGCTTCAACGTAACTTGTTAACGTATTCTACCAATATGATTCTTTAATGTAACTTGGCAATGCATTCTATCATTCTGCTTCAAAGTAATTATTCAGTGTATCCTATCTGTATCCTGTTATCCAATTTAACAAATAACCAGATTTGGAATTATGACTATATTAATCTTCTGAATGTATGGTTATTGTCAATAAATAGATTCCCCACGGATGCGAGAACGTTTGACATAGATCGTCAGTTCCTTTGGGGAGCAGCCATATTGGTTTCGCCAATGTTGGAGAAGGTGGATATTTTGAACATGATATTTCGGAAGGTCCTAGTATTTAAGTATTGACTTCAATGAATGCAAGTCAGTAGACAACCAATCTAACTAAAATTAGATTTCTTTTCCTTCCTTAAACATTTTGAAATTCTTAACGAATGTCCAAATATCTGTTCCGTCAGTTTCCTAGGCCTATCTGATTTTAATGAGATTGGTAGTCAACACATTTCACGGGAAAGAATTTTTATTTTTTTTAAATATTATTAAAATTAATTTAGGGGCCTAATGCCGTAGTCACGTAGTAAAGCTTATTTCTTCATTTGGATCTATCATCAGGATACAAGTGGCCGGAAGTAACTGATTAAAGTCATTCTGCTTGTGGAAAAGAAGTACTATGTATGTGAAGGACATTTTTGGTTTCAGGGTCAGACTGAACTCGTGATGTTTGTACCACAAGGACGTTGGTATGACTTCTATTCTGTGAGTATGATGTCAGTAAGAAGACATATTGTGATAATATAGCAGTACAGACCCGCATTCACTGTTTCAAGGCATCTACCAATGATTACAGTATTTCTGAAAGCAATGTTACCAAACACTGGCAAGGAATATCCTATGTCAAGGTATTGTAATGATGTATCATGTGAAGACATACTGGAAACGATTGGTGAAAAACCCGCTTGCATACTGATTTGATGGTCATTAAGTACTGCATGTTCATGATATTGTTAACACTATTGGCTCCAGCAAACTCCAGTTAATGGGCCCACAAAGAAAAGAATCCCTATTACCATAGATTCCAAGCCGTCAGTCCTGATCCGAGGAGGCCATATCTTGCCGCTGCAGACCCCCGCTAACAATACCCATTTCAGGTACGTAGTATTTACAGGTACATATATTTTTTTCAAAAATAGGTTCCCGTTATATGTATAGATACGAAGAGATAATCGGTTATAGTAACTAGAATATTACAGCTACATATCGTCGCAAATGGGTGAAAGATTCTCGCAGCCACGTTAAACTCCATAATCACTCTCATTAACAGCTACATATAGCAGTGGCTACCTTTTGCTATTTTAGAAAATACTTAATACAAGTAGATTTCACGATGGTCATAGTCATTCATTAAATGCATTGAAATAATCTACATTGAAATAATATCTATTCCGTCCTTTGATATTCCTAAGATTTTTTTTTTTTTTAATAGACCATGAATTTCGAATATTAAATATATTATTTACTTTTTTCCCCGCCATCAGTCGACGCAATCCACTTAAACTGGTGGTAGCGCTGAGCGATGTAGACGATGCCGGAGGGGTAGCTCGAGGCGACCTCTACTGGGACGATGGCGAATCAGTAGGTAAGTCCTTAATATGTGGTATTCTAAGATCAAGTGATAACGTTGCTGTTATCGAATAGAATGTACCCGTAATACTATATGTGTGTGTATGGATATTATGCTTTTGTTTGCAGATACCTACGAAGGTGATCAGTATTATCTGGCTTCCTTCAGCGCCTCAAAGGTAATCGACACTGTACAGGGTTCGGATACCTAAATACCCAAATTTGTTTGTAAGATAATGTTATTTAACAAGACTCGTACATATAGGTGATTTTACATATGCCCGTTATTATTAGTATTGCTCATTTGTAAGAATCCGAGCTTTCAGGCATGAACAACCACGCAAACCCATCGAAATAAATCCTTTTATCTGCCGTTGGTAAACAAGGATTGTTTACAAAACATGCAAAATTGTGTCTATTTCATAGTCACGTGGTTAGAAGAGTACGCTGTGATTGGTCAACGGCCAGACAGTTGAGAGACGGTCATACACAACTGACCAGCTCATTGCACGGAAAAAGAGCTGATTTATCAATAACAGATCATTTGGAAGGAAATAAATCACTGTACATGGTGTAGGATCATCATTGCTTTAGGTTTATACAATATGAATTTGGTGTTTGAGTCACTTTAAGTTTCATATAGACATAAATTTGAAATTATGTTGTATTTCTATGAAATACGTATCCCACATGTCTGTCTCGTTATTAGTGAGTAATGTCTAGGTAATGTACATATTGCTATGGACTTTGTATATTTGATATATTAATATACGAAGTTCTAAATTAAATGTAACTTTCAGCAAAGCTTGACAGTGACAGTACACCACAACAATGTACCGGAAACCCGCGATCTCTTCTACGATACCATAGAGGTATGGGGAGCGAGGTCAAAGGTGACTAAGGTCATCATTCAGAATGACGATCGGAGCCAATCGGAGGTCAACTTCCGGCACGATGAAAACAAACAGGTAAACGGCGCTGTGTTTGCTTACTGCACTCTATAGATACCTCGAAAACGCTATTACCTTGCTAAGACACATAAATAAGATGAAAACTAACATGGCGATACTCCAAGATAGCCACAACTATGTGGAGTCAATGTCGTGACCGAGAACTTGATCAAACGTATTTAATTATTTAATTAAAGTATGTTTGCTATCCTCCCGTTGTTACCCTTCAACACTAAATCTAATTATAATCTGAGAAATGCTGGAAATGTGATTGTACCATTTACTCGTACAACTTTAGCTTAT
>JAUTBT010041856.1:0-17124 GCA_032361225.1 Lepetodrilus schrolli | reverse complement strand
TGTGTGTGTGTGTGTGTGTGTGTGTGTGTGTGTGTGTGTGTGTGTGTGTGTGTGTGTGTGTGAGAGAGAGAGAGAGAAATATTATGTCTAATACAATTATAAGAAAATACAACTATGTGCCGTGTCTACGTTTTAGAACGGATTACAACGTATATTCACAAGGTACGCATTTCATGTCATGGATATATGTTATATGACTGACTTTCAACAAAATAAAAATCCTTACAGGACTACATAATAAATGTATGAATGAATACTCTTTATTTCTTCCAGTAGATTCGGAGAGTAGGCCTAAAGGAAATTACTGTGATTACTTAACTATGTACATAAGATATGTAATAGATGGCACACACAACTCAAAATATTGGGAATATTTGAATATGTTTGTAATTAGAAACATAATTTAATAGGAGAAAATAATTGCTGCCCCGGGTGAGGATCGAACTCACGGCCTTCAGATAGCTCTTGCCACAAGAATTGATTATGAGACTGACGCGCTGCCTACTGCGCTACCGAGGCTGCTGAACAATATGGCATTAATTTGTTATTTTATTATTCGTCTTTTTACATGGGGGGAATAAGTTGGGGGAAAATATTTGTAACATTTATTTTTATTTACAACCATAGTGTTAACATATATCACATTCCCTGCTAGGTTTCTTCTACAGAGTATCCAATTAGCGCACGCGCATCACCTAGATTTACGGTATAAGGGAGGTAATTCGTCCACGCACATGCACAAAGATGGCGGCCGAGGAAGAAAACGTGGAAATGATTGAAGAAACCGACGAAAAGATAGAAAGTAAATCAAAGAAAGTCGCCAAACACGATTCCGGAGCAGCTGACTTAGAGAAAGTCACAGATTATGTCGAAGAAACGGAAATTTCTGCACAGAGCATCACTGATGCCATGCGTGTTGTGAACGTCCGAAAAGAAAAGGAGATCACCGAAAGACAGGAGAGAGAAAAAGAACTTTCTAAAGTGAAAATAAATAAAGACGACGTTGACCTTATTGTGACTGAAATAGAAATACCAAGAATGCAAGCTGAGAGGGTTCTGAGAGAGCACAAAGGAAATATTGTAGAAGCTTTAGTAGCTCTGACGAACTGAAACTTTACTAAAGTTGCGACTTGTCGAATGAAATGTCTTTTCCCCCTAACCGTGTTTCTTTTACATCTCAGGTTTCTCCTAGTTGGGATTCAACTCCATTGAAACAAGACTTGAAGTTACAGCAAAAAGTGATAACATCAAACAATTGAGAAAATAGCTGCAACTGTTTTGTGTTCCAAATATGATGATATTTCCCAAATATTCCAAAGTCCCACAATCGGATAGTGCGTGGTGATTTGGAGTCTACATCTGTATGATCAATATTGTAATGAGTGTACAAACAATACTATAATTCACAGGAAGCATGCCAGTATTTCTTGAAGCTCATATATATCATTATAACAGTTAAGCCTGTATAAGCTACTTGTGTGATCACAGGGTTGAATACAACTTTTCAAAGAATGTCAATGAAAAGAAATTAGATGGAAGCTAAGGCCTGTGAATTTTTGACAGTCGATTATTACAAACACCAACTATTATTATGGCCATTTTGTGGAATCGTATTTTCTATTAAAACTACGACAGAACAGATACGTTATCTATTTGTTTTATTTTTAGTCTACATCATGATTGATGGAACCCGATGTCATTTCCAGCTCTGCGAGAGTTAATTTATTCACTGTGGTATATGTCATAGAGACGGTTACTAGTCATGTGTCATGTGACACAGGACACAGTAACTCTTGTTCAGTGTAAACGCATGCAAGTATGTACACTTGATGGGTCTACACAAGTATGTTGGGTAAGCAGCTATATTTTCTGCATATCCCACTGGTTTTACGTAGCTTTACGTATAGTTACATAGCTTTATTGGTACCAGTGTTCAATGATTAGAGTTATCCCCCTTTGTCTATTAGACTAGAGAAAATTGAGATATTACAGATTACTGATTATTAAGTAAGGATCCAACATATTGTAGCTATCCTCAATACATACTTATTTATATACTACCCTCAGTGGCGTAGTGGTTAGAATGTTGCCGTAGGGTCATGGTTTGAGCCCTAAACTAAGCATAGCTTATTCCTGTGGGTAAAGGAAGTAAAGCATAGTTTGGATTTGGTATGATCAATGATTGGGTATCCTTGCTGTATAGTTTGGCATGAAATGCATCAATACCCCTAATCCGCAGAAATCGGCCGATTTATTTATCCAGGGTCGATTTGTTTGCATGGGACATGGGCTTGGTTTCCCCTGAAATCATAACTCCCTGTTGCCATGCCTGGTTTATGCCAACCATCTCACTTTGTGCCTGCTTATGCACTTTTCATGCAACATCCCCAATGGTCTACACCACAGTGCTGTCTTTCCAACCTCATAGCTCTACATGATACAATCATCTCCCCCTGGGAAGGATAGAACTCCAAGCTACGCCGACTCCATTTACTACCCTTCCTAGAATAGCATCCATTTCTGTGGCTTGCAAATGGTACCCTGCTACATCTCAGATGTCACGAAGTCGCTACCATTGGTCTTGCACCGTGTCCATTTATTAAAGTAACCAATGAAAACGTGTTATTAACTCACTGGTAACAACTACAGTATAACAGCATCCTATGCGACGACTGTCTGAAGATGTCACAATCTCGGAACAAGAAAATAGGTGGAGCTATGCCTGTTAGGACAAATCTGATTGGACTACGAGTGGCGTTGATTGCTTTCATCTCACTCTGCCAGGAAATCTGCTCTTTGAGGGCAAGGGAAGTGAAGTTAGGTCACATGGCCTAGGCAAGATGGATATATGTAGCTACTGTACTTGTCAAATGTGCAACGACGAAATGAACCAGATGGTGGAACAACTAACATGACCATATTTCTTTTGACAACCAACATGATCAATCATACGCATTGCCATACAAGTCAACATCATTTACGTCCAACAAATTATTACCAATTATATATGTCTTATCTTTACATTCAGCTTTAGAAATATAAGTAATGTCCCAATAAGAAATTCAGTAGTATATATAATTAACAAGTACCAAGAAACACAAGACTCGTGTTAAAAAAGATACGGTTTTATTTTTTTAATAGTCGACCACAGTAACATTACAGACAGTGGCGACACACACACATAGTACACAAGTAACCAAGGACGACGCTTGCGATGCTGCTGGTGCAGTTTTACTACCACTACTACTACTACTACTACTAATACATACAATATGTAAATATGACGAGCTACAGAGAAAGTGAATTCTTTATACATGTTCCAATTATGTGTATGATACGACGTGGAACGGAATTGGAATGAACCAAATGAATTGTAACAAACAGCATGGGATAGCACATATAAATATATTACCCAATTTGAATACCGTCACAAAATCCTGGACACTATACAGATGTACATAATGTATCTATGATTTTGATTGATGGAATTAGTGATTTACGTTGCATCGGGAATATTTCACCCATATGCCACGACTACGAGAATGACGTGAAATCTGTATGTAAGATACATTTAGTTAGACTGACGTACACAGCCAGCATTCGTTATTGTGTTAACTGTTCACTTCAACATCCATATGCAGCCAAATCTGGTTGGTTCCTGTGCATCCAACAGGAGACAAGTTGCATAACTCCATTTGGTTGATGTAGAAAAGTTCTTGCACAGAATATTTTTTGTGCAAATCAAGACTTGGGCAAAAGATTTTTCTGTTATCACTGACAAAGGTCAATAAAATTGTTTGAGGAAAATGTGGGCTGTGTATGTCAATGTCCGTATACATTTTTACTTTTAACATTTTGTAACAGTATACATGCATAAAAACATAACATTTTGTAACAGTATACATGCATAAAAATATATCTTCAATGTCGAAAAATGTACAATTGGCACTTTGTAGCATTATTTAACTATAAAATAGTAAAAATGAATGTGCAAGTTGTGAGGTAAAACAAATTCAGTATTCAAGATGATTAAACTGTTAAAATGATAAAATATTAACCTTTAGTGCAAATTTTAAGTATATAAAAAAAACAAATATTAAAAATACTGATAATGTGCTCAATTTCATTAAGACTACAAAAAGCTGTTCTACCACGATATTATACAAATGCTATTGGATGAAGACTAGAAATGCATTTTTTTTTATTCTTAAAACTAAGCATACCTTTTACCACTATGGTACTTGGTATTGATAACCTGATTAAATTATGAATCTCAAATAAAACAAGCAAATGAAACATGTTTTATGTTTAAAAGGTAATTCCACCGTGAAAGAAATATGAGGGAGTGCCATACTTCAACGAGCACACTGGAAACTAGGATTATATCAGATCTACGTTTCCCAAATATTATAATATTAGTATACAATTTTCCCTGTCTGAAAACATGCTGCCTTCGAACACTATGATTGTTACAAGCAAATGCTTGGTGTATAGGCTATGTGAAACCAAAATAAATATCTATAGGTGCTACTGTTGTCATATTAAGATTTTCGTCTTTTTTTGGGGGGTGGAGGGTCATAAAATTGTGATACCTGCTTCTTTTGCAAACAAAATGCAATTTTGGCGAGCGTGGAAAACTGATTGATTATTGCTTAACATCACTGGGGGAAATCTTCCACCTATCTATATCTGGCGATAGTTTGGAAAAGGATATATGTTGAATATTTTCATGGATCAACTGGTAGATACTATTATTACAGATGAACCGAGTTTTATTTTAACGTGGAAATGCCCTTTAAAATAAATCCACGGTTTCTATCTAATGCTGTGTGTTTCTCCTGATACTGTGTCATCACTCGGCATTCCAGTGCACGCCTCTATGACATGAACGACTGTCCTAGGTAAATGAAACCAACTGTTGTATGACAAGTCTAGTTGGTGGTGACTTTCTTCCAGCTGTTGCGTGTAAAGTCAGCAGTTGTCTCCCATGCTTTATTTGCACTATTTCCCATCATCTTCCAAAATCCGATAATGGTGCCACTAATAGCTGTGTAGATCTTAAAAAAGAAGTTTGAGATGTCGGATGGGCTGGAAAAAAAGAAATATTTAAATTATTGAGGTATGAACATAAAAACAAATTGGGAAATAACGTAAGCTTTTTATTTGATTAACATAAGGAGTGGTCAATATATTTATAGTTATTTGATTCCCTGGTGTAAAAATTTTCTGTGATGATTTTGGCTTGGGCGATTGAAAATATAAATAAATATGATATTTTGGCAAATCGGTCGGGTAATAAAATATTGAAAACCAACGGGATATGCGGAAAATGTAGCTGGTTACCCAATATACTTGTGTAGACACATTAAATATACATACTTGTATGTAAAAATATGTTTGACCATGAAATATGTAAACGAACCCGTGATTGTATGCCTTTAAAAATAATGGTTAACAAAATTAAATTTAATATTAATATTTCCAACTACGATGTACAACACTGGAGAGTCACCTCATGTAATTCTCCACAACATAGCTGAGCATGATGATGGAGATGCAGACGAAGATGACGAGGATGGCAGTGTCGGCCGTCTGCCAGAACGTGTACACACTGTTGCGCAGACTCTTCTTATTGCCAATGGCGTCGCCTCCCATATTCTTTACCTCGGTGCGGGTCTCCACTGAGACCATCTTTGTCGTTTCCATCTGCTTGCTGTCACCGATGGTCTCCTGTAATGTTATTTTTAAAATGGCTGTCACAACCAACATGGGCTGTCTTGTGTTCTTAACATTGTGGACCATAAACACGATAAACAGGACCTGGTTGTATGAAATTTCCATTGCTAATACTACATTGAATTTCAATGCTAACTTAATGTTGCATTAGTTAATGGAGGTTTAGCGTTTCATACAACCAGGCCCAGATCTATAACTGCTTTCATGTTGTTCTGAATTGAGTGAATAATAGTTGTAGCATTTAGCATTACAGTAAACCAGAAAACATCAGCTGGAACCGAACCACAGGGGCATAACTTCACAGTGAGACATCACTACTTTCACCACTGTAATAAAATGTGTACATAATAGCTGTTGCATCATGTGATATTGCTAATGATGGCAATGAGAGTGATTTGTTACCCAACTTCGTATTGGGAATCTTCCACCAGTGAGACAAAGGGTTAACCAGGGGTAGAATTAATGCCTGCCTGCGGGCCAATGGTACTTTAAAACACTGTCGGAGATGCTAACTTAAATTCTGGCATTCCCTTTTGGCACTCTTGATTTTCAATAAATATTATTATTATTATCATCATATGTTAATTTTAAGAGGCTCCGCATTGTTTTACATACATATCTTATAAAGTTGGTATCTGACAAAATATATCTAGGAGGGCACTCTAGGTTCCAGAACAGAGTGCACTTCCGGCTATCTAGAAATTTACACACGCAGGAACATTAAAATACATGCGCAACTAATTTGCACTGCTGCATGTGTCAATATCACAATGTACAAACTCACTCCAAGACTCTGTCTGGTTTTCTCGGTTTTCTCAACTGTGCTTTCTTTTGACGTCTTTGTCACAACTTCAGTTCGTCTCGACTGTCTGGATGGCGACTCGACTTTTGCTGCACGCCCCTGAGATGACGAACGTGACCTAGATCGAGAAGGCTGCGCTCGGGGAGTCCCTGGTCTAGGTATACGTGACGGACTACTTTTTGTCTTCCGACCCCGTGAACGCGACCTGGATCTAGACTGGGATCTGGACCGAGACTTCTTTGACGATTTGACTGGTGCCTGGATGGAATATTAGTTGCAGTGACATTAGTTTTATGACCTCGATCAATGACTTTTGCATATCTTACTAGGTTTAAAGTACAATATCATTTAATTGTAAATACGGAGAAGAAAAATGTAAGTGTTTTCACTTTTGTCTAATCCTATTGATCTTATGTCATTAAAACATGTTGAAATCTATTGAGGATTTTTAATTACTGAACATCTGAAGTGATACTTGTGGAATCGTTCAGCAAGCATCAAACTGCACTTTCAAGACAAAACTAAAAATCTCACTCAAGTTTATTTATGGATGATCCTTGTTCACCCTATTTTCCAAAAGCACATTTGAGCATTTTGTTTCTGTATATTTGTGCTATATAAATGTGTATATTATTATTAAAAAATAGGGTATGGGGAGGCAGAAGAGTATACTTCATATTAATTTAACTGATGTTAATTATACTTACTGACAACTTGATGAACTGAGCCATGGCATTTTTGCAGTTCTTGAGACGCTTGGCAGCTTCCCAGCTATCTTCATTTTCACCAAATCCTTGCCATCGTACCAAGTATTCAACCAGACCCTTCCTCTTACGCTGCTTCAGTATCTGGTCAACCTGCAACAAGGTAGATATGATTGATAGGGTATAATTAAATTCAAATTAAATTAAGCTGTTAATGTTAGTATTTATATAATGGCATACCATTATATTTTGTATCCAGTGATAGAAACTAGCCCTTCTATGGATACCGTAACCTTTAAGCACTGGGAGAAATGCCCCTGGTTGGTGTTAATTTCTATCCCTGTTTGTATCATGTCTACATTATTATATATTATATATAATCATGGTAGTGATTACATAAAAGATAAAGGGTAAAACTATAAATTTAGAACTTTATCAAACAATACAAACGTATATGCGAATGTATGCCATATTTTTCTTGTATGCCAACTGTACGATCGACGATTTATCCATCCCCGTTTTGATATTCCTGCCCCTCTGCTGTTCATCCAACCCCATGCTAGTATGTCAGTCAGAGCTTCTCGGTCTAGGTTTTCGGTCTCAATAAATACCTCAACATTCATTATAATTTTGTTTCCAAATGTCACATAAACCCCACAAGTTACTAGTACGTAGTAGTTGCAGTCACATTTAATTTGTATTTATTTATCTGTTATACCACTTATTACCACAGATAATAACAATGATAAGAATTGGGATTAATGTGATAACAATAATTATTATGACAATATGAACTTCAATGATTAATTAGTCAATTAAAAGATATCTAGTCTAACAGTTAAAAGTTTGTTAGAATAGTTTCTTAAACAGAATGAAAGTGCTCATCATTATTTCCATAAAAATTCACAATTTTCTTACTAGGGTTGTCAAGCATGAAAATAATTTATTCCATCTATTTTGTATTCTTCACACAAGCTAAACGTGCCAAGCGAAATGGCCCCTGTAGAATTAACCTTTAGACTTTCCCCACTTAGCACATGCTTGGAGCTGGACCCCCCGATAGAAATCCTTCACATTTCTTGAGCAGCCAGTAAATGGAATAGTTCCTCAAGGTCAAGACCCCTGTGTTTATATGTTCACTGTGTAAACAAAGAGGCATCAACACCTGTCAGTGGCGTTTGACACAGATTCGGACTTAACACCGCGCAGGCAACTCTTAGAACAATTCTGTAAAACGTTTCAAAGTACAGATATATTTGAAATAACTATTCTGAAAAGAACAGATATCAACACTTCCATTTGGTGCAATAACAGAACTACTCCGAAAACTCGGACAGCGGCTAGTGTAAACAAAGAGCAGCAACACCCATCCACGGAAATCGAAAGCCACATGTGATGCCTCGTAAACAATTAATGAAAATCGGTGAAACGGGCAGCTAAAAATAGACGATCACACGAAAGTATAATGAGTAAATCATGTATAACAAGCTTTGTAGAAAGAGTTGGTGCATCGCGTGTACTGAAAATCGTGCGTTTCAAAGTTACCTCATAGGAAGTATCGCTATCCGAGCTCGCCATTTTTGAAAGTACCAGACTCCCATGATGCATCGGCCAAACAGTTATTTTTAGAAAGTCGTAACAAAAGTATTATTAATAATGTATTTCTATCTCACTAATAAAGACTTAGTTTTGTTTAACTATCTTAGGAAAATCATCGAGTACAAGTATAGAGACTCTACTGCATTCTAAGCAAATTTGATTATGTTACGACATTAATAAACCGCGTACGATATGAATCATACTACTAGCGTGTAAACTTATTTTTACTAAAATTAACTGTAATCTACCTGAAACGTTATATGACGGTAATAACCATACATTATTTTATATTCTTTTAAAAGCCAGAGTTAAAACATGGACAATTTTCAAAACTAAAGGCATACAAACAAAGATTAAATAGTCGTTTGGGACCGAATTGGAGTTTAAAATGCAAAGTGCGTGCACTTGGCATACATAAAATCGCAAATATCTTTTCACCGCTATAGAATAGGTAATGCAGTTTACATTTCAAGTAAATCCTGAATAATCAGTTTGTAATTTACTGTAATATCTCAATTTTCTATAGTCTAATGGACTAAGGGGAATAATTCTAATAATTGAACAAGGTCAAAATAACTTTTCACTACTGCTACCAATAAAGCTACATATACCATAAATATTTTTTAAATAATAAAATATTGAAAACCAGTGGGATATGAGGAAAATGTAGCTGGTTACCCAATATACTTGTGTAGAAACATAAAATGTACATACTTTCAAACCTGTGATTGCATGCCTTTAAAGCTGATTTCGAGGACCTGTGTAGGAATCGTTATTCTCAATGAAGATGCATCACCACTGGCCACTGTTCATAAAGAAAACTAACAAATTTAATTAACTGATATTTATTCTAGTTGCTCATGGTATTGCATCTATATACATATTATTACTATTTGCTGGAATACTAATTTGATTTTGCTAAATAAAGCTCTTTGGAATGGCAAAGTTTCACACACATACTTGAACACAATTAATTTACAGCATTCACATTCCCAGTAGCACAAGTGCATAGAATATTACAACAGTATAACAAGATGAACAATGTTTAACATAAAATATAGAATTGCGACATGAGTTTATTATAACTAATTGCTAATTATGATTTAATTACCAGATATTGCCATCTTCCCCAGGAAACATGGCACTCGACAAAACACTGTTTCATTCCAATAATCAAGGGTGGATTAAAATGCCATATGCCGCCTTTAAAATGCATTATTACAGTATTATTGTTGTTGTTTTAATAAGATTTTGTTTTTTAAATAATTGAAAACACTAGTTAAATTTTAGTAAGTAAATCCATTAGTTCAAATTTTGTCAGGCATATGAACATTGTAAAAATAATGGTCTCTAATATTGTGTTGACGTTTTCACACTCATTGAGCATGTTAGAAAAGATATAAAATATGATTTCCCATCATGTTCTGTGGTGTAATATAAAATATGGTTTTGTCACAAGCGTCCATTAAACATAACAATTTAAAACCATATTCTAATGCACAACAAAACATGGAAAAGCAAACTTTATTTCTTAATATAAAGAGGAATAAGCTCACAACATATAAATACCACGAAATAAACCCACAAGATCACGACGTTAAAATACAAGTTGTACTTCACATTGGTTGCACAATAAACACGGAGCAATAAGTAACTACTCTTCCGTTTTTCTTCTATACATGTATCACATGGATTAATGTCAGGCATGGCTACAGACAATTGTGATTTTATCAAAAAACAAGCCCGGGGCCCCAAGCCACGTATAGGGCAAATAAATCAACCCCATGACAAATAAATCAGCAGATATTTGCGGATCCACAGACAATTGCCATGCCTGTAATATGCAAAGGGAAAAAGCCACAGTTGGAAGACTATGGAAGTTTTAAAAGTTACCCACTTCAAGAGGTTGGACAATTGTATTTCACACTACAAAGGGACAAGTAACTCAGAAACACTGTCACAGATTCTTCGACATATTACATATAAATCTGCATATAAGACATGGGTGTCAATACTAAATGTATTAAAAAAAACATTAACATGTAAATTATGTAAGTGATAAATAAATATTGAAATTTAATACAAATTAATGAAAAATAAATTTAAGATGTACACAATTGAAAATAATGAAAACATTACATAAATATTACTACTTTAATATCTTATGGCAGAAATAATCTTTACAGATTATGCCAGGCGTTGTACCTTTAACAGAGTGTGGATCGGAAAGTTATCTAATCAATACCAGGAAATTACGATGCTATGTTGCACATGATCCCACAAGTACTTCTGAGCATGTGCAAAAGATGTGTGGGCGTGATCCAGTGCATTATGAGTACATTAATTTGAAATGAATACAATATTAGCATATTCGTCTGAATTCTTGTCAAGCAAAAACATAAATCACATATTCATCTGAATTCTTGTCAAGCAAAAACATAAATCAAATATATATCTCACTATTCGATCAATTTTGAATGGTCACATACAAATCATAGGCAGTAATAATGAGAAACAACACATACACAGTTCAACATAATTGAAAAGTCACACCAGACACAAAAATAACTTGCTAATGTCAAAGGTCATAACCATGTTATGAAGGTGACATTCCTTTGAGCTGCACAAAGTGTTCTCGGACAGACAGGTGACATCACTCCAGTACGGTGTACCGAGTGAAAAGAACGACTCGCACACGTCTTGCATAAGCAAGATGGCGGCAAAGAGTTGCCTTAGATGTGGTAATGTCACTGTATGTCACAGACTGTACAGTGTTCGAGTACAGACCGCACAGTGTGCGAGACGTTTAATTGACAAAAGTATCTGTCCGGAGTACTCCGAACAGTTTGCACAGGTCAAAGAAACGTCACCATAGATTACATAAATGTTGTCAAAATATTCAGATCATAACACAGAAACTTGGAAACATGCATCTAATTTGGGAGACGGTTGTATTAAAAAAACACACACAATTTTCAACACACAAGTAAGACTTAGTTGGTCATTAATAACAACTGTAAATATCAATATAACTAACAGTGACTAGAAAACTAACATAATTTTACACAGCACCAGTGATCATGTGGCATAGACATAAACAGTGGTAGAAGAAACATATAAATAGTTTATGGCAGGTGTACATGAACCAAGGGTGACAACTCTTCAGTTTTATATACAGACATTACCAGCCATAGCACATGTATTCCAGGTTCTCCTCCCATCAGAACCATATCATCATGATATAACTGAAATACCATGGAAAACAACGTAAAACAACTCGAACAAACAAATAAACAAAAACAGCAAATTGTCAAATCAGATTCATATATAAATATTGCCGCTTCTCTTCTAATATTGCGATTCGTGATTCATAATTCTATTGTAGATCGATGTAAAAATATATGTTCACATCGATGCGTTTAGCTTTTATTTAAAAAACAACAACGATTAAATCCACATACAGTGTATTCTCGATAATCCGCACAGTTATTCATTAAGCGTGTTATTTCTTTATTAAAGTTTCAGATTTTCACTTTGTTTCTTCATGATTTGTACTGAACATAAAAAGAAATACCCTGCACAGGCTCACAGCTCTCCATTTAATGTCATTACTCAAACGCGTTTCCAAAGTTTATATAAAACCAGTATCGCGATATGCATCGTATATGCAAGCCTATCGTGAAGTTGGTGTATCGTGGCACCCCCATGAAGTACATATCAAAATAAACAAACACACATTTAAAGCTGCAGTAATACAAAGGCTGATAACATTAACAATATAGGTGTTACACTAACAAAATCTCAATATCGTTATCATTACAGTGTACCTGGGTTCTGTGATTACGAAACCGTTTGAGTGATTTCAACCTCATGTTCAAGTTTTATATGGGTATTTTATAACAAAAATGAAATCCTACTCAAAAATGTTTCATAATCTCAGGGCCTGACATTACATCAAAACGAGGCGTTTAACAACATCTAGCCCTATTTCTGCATCTTCTTTATCAGCCAGTAAAGAAGTCCTCCTGAGATTAATACGCCAGCAGCACCCAGCATATATGGAGAAGCTGCCTTAAAATCCTCAAATATGAGCATCCAGCGAAGGTCATCTATTTCACTCTGAATGCGTTGGAAGGTTGGCCTCTTCTGGAATTGGAGGTAGTATTGGTGGATGTTCGGACAGCGATTGGCTGGGAAGTACCGCACCTCCATCCCGAGCAGAGACATACGACACAGAATGATGGCCAGCGAAATATCCGCAGCCGTGAACATTCGTCCAAACAGGTACATCTCGCCACCGATCGCGGAACCTGAGATGGGTACACCAGAAATTTCAATGAATATTAATAGGCAGATTAAAAGGACTCATACACATAGGTGATTTTACCTATGCCCATAATTATTATTGCTCATATGTAATACATAGAGATATATTTGTAAGAATCTGAGCTTTCAGGCATGAAAAGCCACGAAAACCCATCAAAATAAATTATTTTACCTACCGATGGTAAACAATCCAATGTTTTGAAAATGGTGATTGTACCCCACTATGTTAGTCACATGGCTAGAAGAGTACGCTGTGATTGGTCCTGTGAGAGGTCACACGCACTCAGTTGATGTAAATAAACAAATTGACTGCGTGGAAAATGATTTATCGACAACAGATCATTTGGAAGGAAATCAATCACTGTACGTGGTGTAGGATCATCAGTTCTTTAGGTTTATACAATACGAATTTGGTGTTTGAGTAAGTAATTTTCAATGGAAATTCGTTTTATCATTTTGAATTTCTGAAGCCACACAGTAATCTTGATAAACTATCTGATTTGTTGTAGTTTGTGACGATGCAGATGGGCAACTTATTAGAAGTGAAGTGAGTTATTGTTTTACATTTCAGTGGAAATAGCCTACTGCTAGAAGACGCAATATAATAACAAAATCAATATGAAGGAAATAGTGTTTTACATTGCAGTGGGAATATTTCACCCATAGTTAGTTAATTTGGTGCTTAACGTCACAGCGGGAATCTTTCACCAATATGCAATGATTTCACCCATAAGCGACAACCAACATAATAAATACAAAAGTATAATAATAATTTTTATTGTTTAAATGTAATAATTGTCCATTCATGTAGCATATTATTTTCTTAGGTCTATGCATGAGGCTTTTAACAACTGATAGCAGAGACATGTGTGGGTGGCAGGGGTGGACACATGAATTTGAAAAAGTTGGGGTGCAGACTTTTTGGTAGAACATTGTGAATGAACTCTTTTACGTTTAGTTTTTAAATATTTTATTCAAGACGAAATGGATGGGTTACAAGTTATTACAACTTAAATGAAAACCACTCCAAGAGAAGGGGAAGAAAAGATGGGGAGAGAAGAAAGAAAGATTAAGAATGAAGGAGATGTATGTTAATATTAGTCTTTTACTTTATACCTGCAGGGAGGAGGAGAAGGGTCATATCTTGCACATAGCCTATATGGTACAAATCCAGTGAGGTTGGGCCAGCTGTATATTATTACATTGTATATATTTTTTAAATGTCAGTCAAAAAAAGGGGGATGTGTAGTTGTGTACCAATGCCCCCCCCCCCCTCCCATATCCCCTGGGCAGACTTCAGCACATACCTTCTTTCACTCGACCCAGTAATATTTCAATATCTGTAAAGATATTGTCCAGCTGGTCCAGTTGACCTTTAACCTTTTCCTCATCTGTAATAATGTCGTATTTCTGTGCTGCCGTCTGACTTTTGGCAAGGTAGCCGTCTCGCAGCTTGGGGTGTTTGGTGGCTTTGTGACTCAGGTAACATAGACGTTTGGCAAAGTTTTCTGAAATGTCATATTTAAAACTTCATTTACTAATGATTTACTAATGTTACTCAATAACAATACCCTAGTAGTAGTAGTACTAACGTTACTCGATAACAATACAATGTTCATGTTTTTCTTTAACCTTTTTTCATGCTGCAGGAAATCAGAGATGCCATATCATCAAAAAGTAGGGACACAGTAGGGAGAAGACAAATTATTTTCATTGCAATCAGACATTCACAGCTGACCTTGTACCTCATACTTTAACTATAATAGTTCAGGGCAAAACTATACTTGAATATATAGACTGCAGGACCCAAGCCATGTCCCATGCAAACAAATCGACCCTGGATAAATAAATCAGCTGATTTCTGCGGATTAGGGATATTGATGCATTTCATTAAAGATTCTTTCACTTATATTACGGCTTGTCACTTTATGGCAGGAGGAAACCTGCAACATCCATAGCGCTGAATGTTGCAGTAAAACTGCGAGCACTGGCTGGTAGTGACAAGACTAAGGATGATAACTGCATTGACACTTTACAGACAGCGCATCCTATCAATATCGCAAACATTGATGCCGAGCTTCCTGGACGTGATTTGAACTCGGGACCTTTGGCTCCGAAGTCCAAGCATTCTACCACTGTGCTACCACCTGCCCCACTATATATAGAGGTAGACCACTTTATTCCTTAAGTAAAGTGTGCTGGTCTATCAGATATTTGACAGTAAATTGTCCTGGTGTTGTATATATCTGACAGTAAAGTGTGTTGGTATATCAGACATATCTGACTGTAAAGTGTCCTGGTGTGTCAGTTATATCTGACAGTAAAGTGTCATGGTGTGTCATATATATCTGACAGTAAAGTGTGTTGGTATATCAGACATATCAGACTGTAAAGTGTCCTGGTATGTCAGTTATATCTGACAGTAAAGTGTGTTGGTGCATCATACATATCTGACAGTAAAGTGTTTTGACATGTCAGACAAATCTGACAGTAGTGTGCTGGTGTATCAGATAAATCTGAAACAGTAAAGTGGACGTTGCCCAGACGACATACCTCTCATGCTCCTCTGGACGGCACTGGGGAGGCGGCACCCGGACGCCGAAAGATGGGGGTGGAAGATGATGCCATAGGTGATGACGTCGACCGGTATGCTGTCCAGCTGTTCTCGCACCAATGCCACGGACTGTCCCAGCGAAAGCGTGGGATCCGGCACCAAACACGGACCTGCGTGAGATCAAGTCTGTCCATCACAGTTCTCATGATAACATACAGGGAGATATGCAATGCTACAGCTGTACAGATTACCATTCAGATAATAATTACTGACAGTGAATTACATGGCTAACAAGATTTACTAGACTTCCAAGACCGAGAATAATACTTACATAAGCCATTATGGTGAGATGCATAAAAAAACAACTAGTGAATCAAAGTGGTGAGAAAATGAATATGCATCATTATTTTAAATTGTATCCAATTCTGAATTATATTAATGTGAACTTTCATTTGGATTTAGGTCAGGAAGGAGATAGGCAATGTTCTTTTTTCTGTGTAGTATCCACATAAAAAAAACACATTTACTAAGCATGTTGCAATTAAAACCAACATCGCTGACTGATCAACTCATCCAGAAATATTAAATTCAGAATTATGACAAATAATAATAATGTGTGCATTTATATTACACCAAATACATGCTCGAAAGCAAGCTCCTACTCCTAGCGCTAAATTATTACCCTGGTCAAATAAAACTCAAATTTTCCAGTAATAGAAACACCTGGTTGTACCTGTATCAGACAGCATGTCCAGATAGTCAATGATTTCCTCCGGATTGTTTATGATTTTGGATCCGTCTCGGATCACCGGAATATGGACGCCCTCCGGGTTGAGTTTGACGTACCACGGTTCCATGTGCTGTCCGTGGAACAGGCTGACCAGCTTCCGCTTGAAGTGGATATTCTTCTCATACAGCGCCATCAGCACCTGGCCACCAACATTCACCAGTGAGTGAGTGAGTTATTTGAGCGAGGGTAGATGGGTTTGAGTGGGCGAGTGAGGTGTGTGTTTGTGTGTGTATGCGAGTGTATGCATGTTTGTGTGTGCATTTGTGTTGGGTGCGGGTACTAGGTAGGTGTGTGTGTGTGTGTGGTGTGTGTGTGTGTGTGTGTGTGTGTGGTGTGTGTGTGTGTGTGTGTGTGTGTGTGGTGTGTGTGTGTGTGGTGTTTGTGTGTGTGTGTGTGTGTGTGTGAGAGAGAGAGAGGGAGAGAGAGATGGGTTCGATGGGCGAGTGTCATACATAGCATAATGATAAATTACTAGTCTCTCTCTCTCTCTCTCTCTCTCTCACACACACACACACACACGCGTACACACACACACACACACACAGCGACACACCAATGACATTGAATTATCACAAGCATAGAAGAAATTTAAACAGTGTTAAACTGTTGACAC
>JAUTBT010041845.1:0-17125 GCA_032361225.1 Lepetodrilus schrolli | reverse complement strand
GGGGATGTGTGTGGTGGGGCGTGAACGGCTTATAAATGATAGTAACATAATTAAAACAGGATGGGTGTGGTGCAATACTGCCTGATTTGTGTGATTTGTAACATAGAGAGAGAGAGAGAGAGAGAGAGAGAGAGAGAGAGAATGTACAGGTTAATAGAGGTAGATATAGGAAGAGGTAGATAGTGAGGTAGACCTAGATAGAGGTAGATAGAGGTAGACCTAGATAGAGGTAGATAGAGGTAGACCTAGCTAGATAGAGGTAGATAGAGGTAGATAGAGGTAGACCTAGCTAGAGAGAGGTAGATAGAGGTAGAGAGGGATGTGTGTGTGTGTGTGTGTGCGCGCGCGTGCGTGGGGGGGGGGGGGTCAATGCCACAGCTAATCCGTGAATGCAATATGACCACTAACACGACAATATGATCACAGTTTCATCCAATGGGGTTGATGCAGCCTGAGGTTAACCCGGGGTCAAACTAGAACGTGAGCATATTATAAAAAATCGTTCCAGGCACACCTAAGATTATTTCAAGCCATACGATCGGTGAAATACGTTGATCAATAGAGACGTGTACTTTGGCAAGTTCAATAGTTCACCCGTTTATATGGATGTTATGCGTGTTTCATTAAATATAGGGACTTAGGGGCATCAAGGTGACACTCTAGGAGACAGTTGGATAGCAGTTGGATAGCGTTCTTCAGAACATGTGTTCATCAGATATTATACTAGCACTTCAAGGCATCGACCTATCTATCGTAGAAGTTTGAATGCGTGCGCGTGTGTGTGTGATATAGAGGAGAGGAAGAGGAAAAGGAAGAGAAAGAGAGATAAAGAGGGAGAGACGGAGATAGAGAGAGGGGTGGAGAGAGGGAGAGAGAGAGAAAATGTTTTATACAAGGCCACAGGCCCATAGAACATGTTACAAGGCAGTAAGTATGTAATGTTGGGTAAACATTTAAGGCATGAAATATGTATTTTGACAGATTTAATATATACTGAACAACAAAAGTTTAGCAAATATAATGAAATAATAATTTCATTTTTATTTTTTTATTTAATGACATTTTTGACAGATGGTAAGCAGGCATAATGGCCTGCCTGGGTCTTGAGGATGAACATAATAATAAGACTAATTGATTCAGCATTTGGAATGTTAATAACATGGCTGTAATGAATGTCGATCTGTCAAACAGTTTTCAGGGCAACTCCAGCACTGACACTCTTTACAGTCGTCTTGTGTTTCTCTGTGACAGATGACCAAGACACATTTAGTTCCTGGTGTAATACGTAACATTACAGCTATTGTTACAACACCTTTTCCTTGGTGTGACACTGCATCACTTGGAATAGAATGAAGACAGATGGCTCCCCATAAAATGAACAAATGACACTTTACTCTTCCAATCACTGCTGACATGAGTCACCGATTCATTGGTAGTTGAGCAGCAACAGCCGTTTGTTGTGTTGGTTGTTTGTTGTGTTGGTTGTGTGGGTTGTTTGTTGTGTTGGCTGTTTGTTGTGTTGGCTGTTTGTTGTGTTGGTTGTTTGTTGTGTTGGCTGTTTGTTGTGTTGGCTGTTTGTTATGTTGGTTGTTTGTTGTGTTGGCTGTTTGTTGTGTTGGTTGGTTGTTTGTTGTGTTGGTTTCGGCAAAAATATTTCCTGGTGGAAGATTCTGAAAGAAATAATTGAGATCCAGTTTCAAGTGAACAAATATTATTCATAATATTAATATTTATTATTTTTATTTTTAAAGAAAAATTAAATAAATATCAATATGTAATACATAATTAAAATAAATAATTACTAAAGAAAAGTTAAATTCATAATAAAGAGTTGAAATATTTCCATTGGAAGCAATTATTCAGAAGAGACTATTCGCATGATTAGGCAAAACAGATATGAAATACCTTGAATGTAATATATTGCTTTTGTTGTAAGAAGTGCGTTGATCCAACAGTTCCTGCAGACATCTTCAATCCACTATCTCCAATGTCTCATTTCATCTGAAATGATAAAGGCGAAAATCGTCACAATAATCCAGTAGAAGTTTTCAAGTGCGTTTTTACGGGATTCTGTTCAAGTTGATAGCAGCAATGCACTGTAGTGGCTTCACATAAGTATCGGGTATGTAAACATCTATACTCAACAAAATAAATTAAGGGCTGGCAGATATTTTGTGGGGATGAGGAAATGGGGTGCCGATGTGTTTGCAAATTCTTGAAGAGTGCCTGGAGCCTTTTTATATGTCCAAAAAGGCTACTGATCCTTAATTAATTTTGTTGAGTATAGAATGTCAATGTTAATGTTCTTCCTGCTGGTCCTATGGTCACCATAGCATGCCTTTAGCAGAAAGAAGGTTAACAGTACTAAACATATCAGTAACCATGGTAACTAGACTACTGTATTGTGTATTTGTAATGATATGCTAGTATATTCGTATACACATACTGTGCAATATGCAGATAGGAAATTTGACACCTCATACCAACCTTTTCAGCTTCACTCTGATCTTTGCCCCATTTCATTTGTGTTTATTTCCCAGTGGTAATTCAAACTTTAGCTTTCATGGCATTCAACAACCTCTCCACCCATCTTGCAATAGCCAGTAAAATTCTCCCTTTTGAAGTTATTTCTGGGTCATTCTTAAGTATTCATTAATGGGCATCTGTTTGTTCATGAAATCATCACCTAATCCACATGGCCATCTTGTATGAGGGATACATACCACTCCATTGTACCTAAGCCAACCCACATACACACACAAAGTTACAAACCCTCAAAAACAAAAACAAAAACTAATTAAACATTTTTATTATTTTTTAAAAAATTGGGGTTTAGAGCCGCTTTCACTTATATCACGGCTTGTCAGTTTAGGGCAGGAGGAAACCTGCAACATCCGTAGTACTGAATGTTGCAGTAAACCTGCGAGCATCGGCTGGTACTGACAAGACCAAGGATGATAACTGCATTGCCACTCTACAGACATCACATCCTATCAATATCGCGTCAGAAAGGTAACTTTCGTGAACATTGATACCGGGGCCCGCAGGGCGGGATTTGAACCTGGAACCCTAGGCTCCGAAGTCCAACTGTTCTACCACTGCGCTATGACCCGCCCACATTGTTTATAACAAAGACATGTAACCATGGACTATACTTCCCGATTACCAAAGTGTTACTAGGATATTAATCATGTTATGCTATTTCTGAGTTACACAAATTGTCGTTAACAGATTGGCACAACTTCGTGAAGTTCTAGATAGATTTGATGACCGAAATTAGTTCAAGGCAGTCTGACCCAAGTAAGAACTTAAGTAGAGCATGTTCTCAATTGATTAGATAATAGTATAAGAGCACTCAATAACAAGAGCATTGTTGTAAGTGGCGGGTTGTGCGTGTGCGTGCATGCGTGTGTACGTATGTGTGTGTGTGTGGGGGGTGGGGGGGAATAGAGGGAGGGAAGAGAGGGGGTAGGAAGAGGTATCAGCAGTATCCAAACTATTTTATGAATCTCACAGTGTCATGCTTATACTGGGAGGAAGGACCAGAGAAACAATATATTACAATACTACCCTCAAACAAGACAGAGGTGATGCCAACTGGAGGTCATTTTTACAGACATTGTAATCTATGCCACCCTCAGTGTTACACTGATTGCAATCAGAGAGACGACACCTTGTCTTGTGACCGGATTAGAATCTCCAATTCTATAGTCTGACGTGCTGATCTAGAATTTCCATGCATGACATTCATAAATAAGCCTAATTAATCTCATTTCTTTCAAGAATTTGTTCCTTTATTGAAAAATTAATAAAATAAACGAATATTTGAATCACAATAATCTATTCCATCAGTCACCAATGGCATCAGCAGTTGTACATGTAACATGTGTACTAGATTGTACTTACTAAAAAATAACTGTCAATGTATGCGTGTTCATCTAATAATTCTATTATTATTTCTCTGATTGTATTTCTTGTTCAGTGGACAAAAGCTCAAAGAAGAATTTTTATTAATGGCTTAGTCAGAGAACAGCTAGGGAGAATGGTTAGTCAACTTCAATTGTATTCAATTTATTTGGTCTTGGGAATTTTCTAGGAGCCAACGTCGCTGAGAGAATGACACATATCTTGCCGAAGCTGATTCTGTACTTTATCACGGTTGACATAAATTGAATAACGTGCCACAATATGAATAAACAATAATGGGTCTTTTAGAAAACTAAAATAATAAATTGTCCACTTCTATTACCATGAATTTGTACTGAGACTTTCAGACATTTTTGCCAACCAATATCAAACTGTTCAATTTCTAATTAAACCTAGTGTGTACATGTGTATAAATGTGTATGTGTGTGTGTGTGTGTGTGTGTTTGTGTGTGTGTGTGTATGTGTGAGTGTTTTTGTGTGTGTGAGAGTGCGTGTGCATGCATGTGTTTGTGTGTGCATGTGTGTGAGCATGTGCACGAGCATACACATGTGATTTATGCTTTTGTACCCAGCAAGTCAGTCATGTGGTATTAATCTGCTTATGATGGGAGAAAAACCCATAACAACTTGGCATTTCGGTAAAACCAATGAACCCACAGAGACAATACTGGTAAAACAAAATCAGTTTCATAATCCTGTGCACTAACCACTACACTAACTATTCCCAACGACAATTGCACGATTGGTCCATTTAGATAACTGTTTGTTATTCAAAATAAGCAAACCATTCACACATTCTTCACAAAGATATTATTTAACGTTCAAAGTATAAATATTTCAAATGTAGTTAAGTTTCAAACTACATGTCAGGTAGATGCCTACAATTCATCAGTCAAATATATCATAATAAATAAAGTATAACTTGGTTCTAAAAAATATATTGTGAAGAAAAAGACTACAATAAATAGTAGAGAAATGGACGTAATCTAATCAATATATCATTGTCAATATGTGCTCTATGTATTATAATGAAGACAAATAGTTCCTAGTCATCTTTCACTGAGGGTTTTATTTTCTGGGTGCCACCCTCAACATCATAAAGGCCATACACCGGACAGTTAGACAGACACTAGATGGACAGAGTCAGACTGACGGACAGTTAGACAGACAGCTAGATGGACAGAGCCAGACAGACGGACAGTTAGACAGACAGCTAGATGGACAGAGCCAGACAGACAGACAGTTAGACAGACAGCTAGATGGACAGAGCCAGACAGCCGGACAGTTAGACAGACAGCTAGATGGACAGAGCCAGACAGCCGGACAGTTAGACAGCCGCACATTGACACCATTACATAATGGTTCTAATTCTATGTCTGTTCATGTCCGCCAAAACAAACAGGAGGAATCCACGTATGGACTGTTACCAGTGTCAATATCTTTCTTTGCCTAGACAGAGTCCTACAGAGGTCACGTGATCCATGAATGAAGCACTTTACCGATGTTTTTTATGTTTTTTTCCCCCATTGTTGTTATTTTCTTCAATTGTTCGAGATCATTGTTGATTTTTGTTGTTGTAATTTTTTCCAATCCTGATGTAATACTACTAGTAGTACGCTAATAGCAATGGATTTAAAAAAAATCCAAACTGTTTTAATTTGCTGTTAAAATAGATGCTTTTCTTTTCTATTGATTAAACATGAGGGAAATATGATGTATATTTTATTCTGAAAAATGTCTAAATGCAGGAATGGACAGCAATTCAAATAAGAGTATTCCACACACTAGGACAAGATAACGAAAAAATTGGACATTTTCTAAAGTAAAACTCAGCAAGAAAAATGTGGAATTCATCAAACTAGATGAATATGTTGACGTCATATGTTTCATATTATCAGATCATTTCAATTAAATTTATTAGATTTTAAGAGTACTTCTGATCATTTACTAATATAGAGTTATATCCCTTTCCTAAGTGGAAGACACGGTAATATTCTATTGATTATCCAATTCCGGAAAATGGTTCTACCATATGCTGTAATTGCAATGTGAATGAACACATATATAATTGTCCTGATCATATGGAGACAACCTATTAATGCATAGGTAAATCAAACTATACAGGTTGAAGGTCACATCAAGGTCAAAAATATGTCAAGATAGAAACAACTGTTTAAGTCACATGGATGCTGGGATAATGCCAACTTTGTTTTTATACAGAAATTATTGTTACTAGTTCTTTGCACTGATTTCATGTTGGTCCATCATAAGAATTGCAATAGCTACCAGTAGTGTATTAACTGTGCTACCACTCAATTAAGCTGTTTGTTCAAAAAGTAAAATTAATTAGAGCCATCATGTACTTTTAAACAGATGTTATCACTACAACTATACTCATATTGCCTTAGAATGTACCTTTAAACAAATGTTATCACTACAACTATACTCATATTGCCTTAGAATGTACTTTAAAACAGATGTTATCACTACAACTATACTCATATTGCCTTAGAATGTACCTTTAAACAGATGTTATCACTACAACTATACTCATATCGCCTTAGAATGTACCTTTAAACAGATGTTATCACTACAACTATACTCGTACCTTTAAACAGATGTTATCACTACAACTATACTCATTTCGCCTTAGAATGTACTTTTCAACAGATGCTACCAAGTTTCAGTTAACTCATATGATCTGTGAATGTAGCTTAAAACTGGCTGGTTCTCTGCAAACATACATCTCGGCTATCTGTGTAAACATGTCACTGATCTGCCAAGTGGACACCTTTAGAGAAATTAGCTAATAATACGAGATTATTCCCAGATACTGAATAACTAATCCTGACCTTGTCTGTCAACATCTCTCCTTATATTAGTTGTATGTCTGCAAATGAAGATGACAGAAGATTGACTTTTTAAATATCTATTTCAAATTTCAATATTATGTCTTGTTTTCAATGTGACAGAATGTTGCCAAAGTTTCATTACAATATAATCTTACCAGTGTTGTCAGAGTTACCTAGTCAGTGTTGTCAGAGTTACATAGTCAGTGTTGTCAGAGTTACATAGTCAGTGTTGTCAGAGTTACAGAGTCAGTGTTGTCAGAGTTACATAGTCAGTGTTGTCAGAGTTACATAGTCAGTGTTGCTAATGTAATGTTACAATTATTATTACTATTATTATTATTATACATATTTATATAGCGCACATATCTGCTTAAATGTGCTTTTGGAAATGGGTGAAACTTTACTGAAGAAATTATTTGGGTTGTTTTTTCTTGAAAGTGCAAAGTTTGTCTATTGACAATGTTGTTACTATAACATAACATCAATTATTAATTAATAAACATTGCCAATGCAATGTAAAATAACATTAATGTTACAGTTTTGTCAATTTGATGCAAGATGTCACCTAATGATTTTCAAGTAATTGATAAATGTTGTCAATGTAATGTCAGCGTGATTCAGTGTAAAATGTTGTCACATGATGTCAACTTAATCCAAGGGACATATCACCTACAACATATTGTCAACATATATATGTCAAGAAGTTGACTAACTCTGTACATTTTCTGATAAGAACATCCGGTGGGCTTGCTAGTCAACAACACTAAATAATAATTCAATATCCATGATAAGAAAAGTAAATGATGTGTATGTACAATAGACATGATAGAGTTGGATTTAGTACACGAGGTATTTCAGAAAGAATCGCATAAATAAGATAAATGAACAGAAACCTTAAGCGCAATGTGAGCGGCATTTGTCATATTGCATGCCATTTGTAGTTCAATGAACCATATATTTTCATAATGGTTTCAATTTAATAAATGTGAATTTGATATGCAAGTATGTGTTAAGTTTGGTGGCAGAGAAAAACGAGATAATTTCCTCATACACATACCATTAATCCAGGAGGAATGTACACACGTAATTAAAACTTAATACAATATGTTTTACTTATACTTTGTCTGGAGAAGGATGCAACAATTCAGCGAGGTCTTTGAAGTAAAGATACGTTGACTGGAGTTCCTTCAAGACAGAAGTTACGTGTTCAGTATAGTACAACAGTTAAACAGCTACGATGTCAAAAGGCCAGCTCATCTAGAACTCGCAGGTAGTAAAGTAAACCTTTCATTCCACCAATGAGTGATTATGGAGTTTAACGTCGCTGCGGGAATCTTTCACCTATTTGCCCCGTTTCCTTCCACCAAGACCTGTTTAATATGGATGCTGTCAGAAGTACTATGAATGAATTGGATAAAATCTGCCTGAGTGTAGGTTAATCTATGTTTATACCACGTTGAGAGTGTGTATGATATTGTCGCATTTCATTGATATCGATATCACTATCAGTCAATCTAAATTTACAACGGGAACGTATGCAACCAAGGCACTTTGAATTTTACAACATTGTGTTATTATGAGTTGACGGCTATTTACCAATTCTGTATCGCCGTTGTTGACACCGACACAGATTAAAGACAGAACGTGTAGATATTATACACTACTTACACCGTACAAATATTGAACCACTGAGAATCATAATGTAACTCTTTGAAAACACTTAACATTTTTTATGAAACAATTTACAACATGTCGCCCTTTCTCCAAGATTACCTATATTATTACAAACAATTCCGTATTTCATAAATAGAACTTGACACTCCACTATCTAAACCCTTTTATCTGAGTATCTCAAAACATGGACCCAATCATATTCAATTTAATTGCCTGACTTGTGGCGTGAAAACTGAATATACCATGTAGATGTCAATGTTGTTATGAGTACCAGATCAACAAATCATTTGACCTACATGTCTTTAATCCTTGGATCAACTTCCTACTGAAATGAAGAGGGGATTATATCCCCAACACGTATTGGACCCCACCTTGTCACAATCAGAACAAGTGGTGTGGTCAATGACACCTCAATTCTTAGAGGGATTAAAACTGTTCCCGGGTCTATATAAAGCTACAGGATAACCCATTGATAGAGTTATAAAAAGTCTCGTCCACACCCTCATATGCTAGCATTTGTCAACACACTTTCCTTTATTAGACATGACAGTCACATTGTAGCTGTACCCACTGGACCACCTCTGTGATAATGCCCCACACAATTCCGTCCTTAAGTGAAATTTCTTGGTAATAAAAGGTGCAACGAGTTATGTAACACTGGCTGTAAAAAAAAAATGTAAATTTTCCAGGTGTTTACAGGGGTAATCTGTGAGATTTATGCACTAACTACTCCCAAGTCTTGTTTAAGACCATTTCAGCATAACATTTACATAATTCACTAATATCATAAGCTGACATAATAAAAGCTAGCACTGCATGTTAATTGAGCAAAACTTCAACTGTGCTCAAAATATGCTTGAAAACAATACCCTTTTTATGCATACTCACTGGGGTTTTTTTTTAAAATTTTTATATCACGGACACCAAGGATTATAACTCACTGTAACACCATGTTAATGTTAGTGTTAGTGTTAATATTAGTGTTAGTGTTAATATTAATATTAGTGTTAATGTTAGTGTTAATATTAGTGTTAATGTTAATATTAGTGTTAATATTAGTGTTAATGTTAATATTAGTGTTAATGTTAATATTAGTGTTAGTGTTAATGTGAATATTAGTGTTAATGTTAGTGTTAATGTTAGTGTTAATATTAGTGTTAATATTAGTGTTAATGTTAATATTAAAATTAGTGTTAATGTTAGTGTTAATATTAGTGTTAATGTTAGTATTTGTGTAATATTAGTGTTATTGTTAATACACTCTGGAAAGTATTTACTTGAATATTGTTCTAGCTTCCAATTTATCTATGAAGCAGAATTAATGCTTTCAATATGTTCATAGTTCAAGAAGACCACAAGATCTACAGCAAAAGGCCACAAGATCTAGATGGTTTTGGTTCAATCCAATAAAAGACTCTTGAAGAGCATTAAAGCAATCATGCCTGCAACATGACCAAATTGCATCTAATACCTCATAGGATGTATGTGTTATAATAGCATTATTCACTGATACTTAAAAGCTATACAACCTTCAACATGACATTCCAGTGGGGGGTAAAACTACCCAATGATCAAAATGTTGAAAGTACATTGGTAGATATATTCAGGCGAGTTTAATGAAGAAACTTTCAATGAATTCTTCTACATATACATATACAGTAACATCAATATCTGGAAAACATGAACCCACAAGTGCACACAGCCACAATGTGGATATACAACACATTAAGTATTCCTGATATACAACATATTAAGTATTCCAGATATACAACATATTAAGTATTCCAGATGTACAACTCTATTAGTATTCCAGATACACAACACATTAAGTATTCCAGATATACAACACATTAAGTATTCCAGATATACAACACATTAAGTATTCCAGATACATTTTTCTTCAAAACCAACAAACAAGTGTACAGTTTTATATCCATGTAACTTCAGTAGTAATTGTACAGTGACCATTTGAGCTATAGGAATAGTTGAAACAATTGTCTATATCAATTTTGGTTAAAAGAAAACTGGGGAAGAGTGCTTAACCTTCATAATGTTGGTGGTAACCATGGATACGTACAGAGCCGAGCTTGTTATTCAAGCAGCCAAAAAACATGTTTTTGATGAATTAATTACTTGCTGCTCTACATGACATTGTATGGGTGAACTATTCCTACTGTGACGTAGAGCACTAATTCATTAATTCATACATGAAATCTTGTATGGCCTCAAGCAATAAATACATTTTTTTTAAATAAAAAATATTAAAATATAAACAAATAAATAAAGTAAAAAAATGTACATAGTTAATTTTAATGAAAGATCTATCAAATAAAAGTGGATTCAATCTACAATTTGCAATGATCCTTGAAGACATCAGTCTCTGTCAAAGTTCTGCACATATTATTAACCTCCAATCTGTTGCAGGGGTACATCACATGAAAGCATAAAAATACATGTGCACCAATCTTCAATATACTTCAGAGATTACAATGGACCATGACATCTCCATTAGCTAGGGTTTGAACAATGGTGAAGAAATTGGCCATGCATAATGTCATGTAGATTCTAGGTTCTAGAGTAGAAAGTTCCTCAAAGAAATTATTCCGTCATTGTTGATTACTGAGAACATTTCAAAGCGAACCTTCTTAGAAAGGCAATCTTACATTGACTGAGCAGTGAGCTCGAAATTGCGAGAGCTGGTATACGTATATTAAACTGTCAGCGGATTTCAATACGTCCTATGAATTATATAGCTTAGCACCTGAAAAGCCATAGCAATGTAAGTATACAGATTAGCTTATGAAAAAGAACGAATTGTCGTTACGAGGATATAGTCCAACCCATGCTATTACCATGGCCCATTAAGCGTGGGTTATGGTCATAGATAGATCAGCATACAGCAATGATGACTGATGTCAGGTAATTTCAAAAGATGTCTTCATTGAGTGATTTTATTTCACCAATACTGCTCGCATTTTTTTAACAGCTAACCTATGTCTGAAACCCCTGGGTGGCATTTCGATTCCAGATTGAAAGAGATTTCCAAGTGATGTAAACCATAAACTTGATAACAATTGACTTCAAAAGTAGCCTGAGTCTTTCATGCCCAGAAAGGGAGCTGAATTTTAGCGGTAAATCTAACACAGATTTAATTATATTTCTTCAGAATGTGTATGGTCATGTCCTAGGCAAGAGAAGAAGTCAGTTTATAAGAGAATTGTTCAAATCCCGCCCCGGGGGCCCGACATCATTGTTCACGAAAGTTACCTTTCTGACGTGATATTGATAGGATGCGCTGTCTGTAGAGTGGCAATGCAGTTATCAACCTTGGTCTTGTCAGTACCAGCCGGTGCTCGCAGGTTTACTGCAACATTCAGTGCTACGGATATTGTGGGTTTCCTCCTGCCCTAAAGTTACAAGTCGTGATATAAGTGAAAGAATCTTGAAAGCGACTTAAAACCCCAATCAAAAATAAAGAAATAAAGAAATAAAAAATAAAAAAAGAATTGTGCAACCTTCCTGTGTATTAAGCAATACCTGTAAAGTGGATCCATTAAATATGTATGTTTTTATAGCTAATATCTATAAATCCCTCACATTTCTCAAAAATAACTCAGCTATAAACCTTTTTCCTACTGCAAGTTCCAAATGCAAAGAAGATTAAGATGCAGCTTTTGTACTGCCTACATATCATCCAGTGATCAGCCATTTTCAGCATCATCCTGGGTTATTGGGCCTTACTGTCATATAATTGTGGCAGTTTCTCCTACCACCATAAGAAAAATACTGTGAGATCATTCATGATATTGTTAAAAGCTGTATTGCTATGTATCAATACGATATGTAAATCACCATGATCTGTACCATGATGCACCAGTTCACCGGTGAATCGTTGCATGCCGAGATGCCATGGAGAAGATTCGCTCCAAATACTGCACTCAATGACCTCATGACGACAGACTACAGGTTCATCTGGGTTGGATACTTACAATGATTAACGAAAACTACCAATAGTCTTATACACTGCCAGGACTACGCTTTCATTGATAATCAATTATTGACAGTTCCTGTTTATGACAGGACATGATAAATAGTGATTTGTGCATAATTCACTGGGTAGTAAATGTTAAAGAGAGACACTGAAAGTGATATATGTGCACTATTAAGTCCATGCAATTTTGTACTTCTATTTCTAATGTCTTACAACAAAATATATCTAATAGATGACTTTCAGTAATAATTAAAGTTCATAAACATTGTCATTTAATTCTTAGTTACCCACTACATCATATACTACCATCATAGTCGTGAAATATTGCCAATGATCCCTCATTATAACGCTATATGCAATAACGCTGGGGGTACTTCGTGGACCCATAAAGTAGCGGTATACCGAGGGTTGACTGCACCATCAGAATTCAAGGGAACAATGATATTGATATGTTAATATTTCTATCAAATGCGGGCACATACAGTTGTGGTATTTACAAAATGAGTCAATTAATTGTAATTAACTTATGATACATGCGAGAAAATGCATGGGCAATGCTAATCTTGTACATGATTTCACCTGTCTCTTTGGGTTATGCAACGCCGGTACTTATAAGTATTCTAATTATGCGTTCCCTTACTTTTTTATGGTAGCATAAGTCATGACATAACAAACATATTAAGAGCATACAGTACTAGATATAGCATTCTGTTAGCTGCAGACAAGTAAACATCCATTAACCTGTTACTAGCCGAAGGCAGTCATATATGCCCTAAATAGCAGACTGAATTATTTATAATAACTGAATTGGTCTTAAAAGCTATTCACAGAATTTGTCTAGCCTTACGTCACAAAATCAGTTATTGAGATTAAACCAACAAAGAAATTAAAACTAAATTCATAGAGTATATATGACATGAAAGAATGTATTGAAATTCTATAATTAGAAGTAAACCTGTTGGTATGCCTAGTGTATTTTGCATAGTTGAGGATGTATTTAGGAAAAAGTACTCAATTATTAGGTACTATTATTAAGTCCATTTCATATTTGTACTGAGACAAAAATCAATTTCAAGAAATATAATAAAATTAACCCAGCCATGACTGACAAATAAAGGGGCCAAGGAACACAGCAGACAAAATAAACACATATTCAAGGGTGCACAGCTTGCATAGAGTCATCTATTAAAAAAATAATAACACACTAAACAACCACATCCTCGCTGTGTGGCCTTGACCTCTCAGAGGAGATCCGAGAAATGTACAGGATGCACTTATTGACCTCCAATCAGCTGTCTCCTCAAACACTTAAAACTCGCGTGATATTTTCGCGTGGATTACGCATATAAGCATCACGTAGGACAACGGCTTTCTCCGTTCTTGACGCCACCTCTTGTCCTCACGCCACTCAGCTGATTACAGCCAATTACAGGAACAATGTCTACTAGTCCACTCTCAGAATATGGTACATGTATTTCAACATGTATTTCAACGTATTACAACGTAAGCCCCATATATAAATGAAAATTAGAATAATATATATATATGTTGTAGCATCTTGAACAGCAGCTTTGGTTGTATACTCCTCAGGGAGGTGAGAAGGAAATTGAGTGTACACAGATCCATTGACTGGGGTAATAATGTAGCGCTATGAGCACAATATATATGTGGATGTCTCGCAATATTAATACGCACATTTTTATTATTATGGGTCACAGTATCATGACATGCCTGCTGTATACTCAAGTATACCTACTGTTGTAAGTTACATATAGGACCCGAGACTCATATTACTAATAACAAACTATAATCAATCACACTGGTCTACATATGATCTGCTAAATAAAACATATTAACGATCAGTGATTTCAGGCAATGCAGGAATCAATATGTTTTGACAGGCAAGCCACAATTAGTAATGATATATTTCTAAACAATATGACTAAGCTTGTTGACAGGATATAGATAATATAGACAGATATAGACATAGACATGTACCTATTGACATACATTAAACATGAGGAGATGTTTATGCTTACTTAAGCCAATCATTATTGTCATGGGCTAGGAGGCAACATTCACAGACATTTGTCCCCAAGGACATTGACTCAACATTAATCTGACAATTTATTAATCTATTAATCTTCATCAAATACTAATTCAATGATAATGTTCATTTTATTCAGAGTATAAAAGAAGCCAAACATACAATAGGTGTATTACTGGGGTACAATAGAACGTAGATGTATAACCAGTTGGTGACAATACAAATGCAAATATCAACACCTGCCGATTGATAGGCAAAGGAAGATGGCCCGTGCCAGTAATGTGTCACCTTTGAACTTACTCCTATAATAGACTCATGTTGAAAGTCGCACTGTCATATCCAACAATGTATGTTGTTAAGTGTACCTTATAACCCTTACATGGGCTGGTGTCTCAGTGTGTTTGAGAACATGTAATGGGGGAATTCTGGAATAAGTTGAACCGAGGTGGGTGTCGTGGGTACACAGATTGGTGTAAATTGGTACGACTCCATTTTCTATGTCCATGTCGCTGGAAACAAATCTTACACTTATCTATCGTACTACCACTATGTGAAACATTTGTACCGGAAATACTGAGGTGAGAAACATGAAGATCATATTCCAATTGGCACCGAGTGGGGAGGTTTGGGGGGTGAGAGACATCGAGTTGGGAGGTTTGGGGGTGAGAGACATCGGGATCTGATTTCTAATTACTCTAGCAATTTTCATATTAGGGGCAAAGGTTAACAAACTAAGAAGCCATTCCACCCTTGCTGTGTGATCATTGAGCTACTGTATCTCTTTACATGCTGGAGGCAAATCCAGAACTTTGTACATGTGATATTCAATTTCTCTTTTGGATAACTGAGGGAGCGAAGACTATCAAATGACAAATATAAAAATTGTGATATTTGTGTGAGAAAAAAAAAGGATTTTAAAAAAAAAATATCAAATGAAGGTATTATTTTAAGAAACAAAAAGCTGAAATATTTAGAGGTTATCAGTCAGTAGATGAATAAAAGAACCCACCATATAAACTTGACTAAAACCACATCAGGTCCAACCTAATAATGTTAAGATGCCTATCATAAAATTACACTCAGGACTTGTTGTAGTCCTCATGCTAACTGTAGTTCAGAAAGGAAGCAAGTATTTAACACATTACAAACATCTCATACAGCCATTGATCTCATTATTGAGCGCTGGCGTGTGATGTTTGCTGAAGCCGCCTATCTGTCCGAGTTCAAGCCTCCCAGTGTAGATTAGATATCTACCGCAGTATGCCAGGGATTGCCAAGACCTTCACCAGTACATACTCAATAAAGCTGATAATGAAACTCTAGAGCTCAATAGCTTTCACCTGAGGTACATTCAAAGTTGCACCATCTGGTGTCTCCAACTTAAAGAGAAATGTTCGGGGTGTAAGTATTATTCTATTGTGAAGGCATGAGAAGGGCCAGGTGGTGGTGAGTGGACCCCGAGCTATGATCAGGTTGCTGGGGACACGATATGTATCTTCCAGAGACCATTAGACACATAAACATGAACACACTTAAGGCCAGATGTAAGATGAGCAAGCGTGTTCAGATTATCATACCCTGAATTGATTCAATTTTCTGGGTGTTTAGAGAAAGAATGAGTAAATATTAGTAATTGATTTAGGATTTGATTGTATGCCAGGAGTTCAATCATATTGTAGTGGCTCGCTTATGTTGGTAGGAGAACACATGATAAAGTGTTGTGGTACTGTAAGAGCCATGAGCCAAGACTGATACAGATGTTTCAAGGATGACAGCAGTGGTGGTGAATGGTGCCAAAAGACTCTTTAGCAATATAAAAAAATAAGTATTTTCAGTATATTGGGTACAAGAATGCTTCAGCCTTCTTATTTCCTTTGAAATTGGAATATTATCTTTTTGAATTCATTAACTAACTGCTAAAGGACTCTCCCTTAAAAGAGTACGGTTTTCGATTACAGATATCTAATTGCTGGCATTCATTCAGAGAGACCGTGGGTGCTTTAGCTGTACAAGTCAGCACCACTGTGGGAACTTTCAGGCCTAGCAAGGCAATCCTAGAGTTTGTGCACCCATGGACCTTTCATGACAATCTGTAGATTTGATATCCATGGACCCTTCCTCAAGGTACATCTGTCCCCAGATTATAGTATCCTCATACCCTGAGAAAGAAATTTCTGTCAAAATACGTGGGACTACAAATCACTATTGTGTGATTATCCGCAATCATTTATCTGTAATAGTGGTGTGTGGGTCTTTGGGTTTTCCTCCCACCATAAACATATCACTTGAAATAGCGGTGTAAAAACCACCAAGTATTTCTGTTTCCCCTATCTGATGTTACACGTGGTCATTAATATCAGCTGACGACACACATCAGAACTTGGTAGGGAGTGAGGGAGTGATTATGGAATTTAACATCGCTGCAGTACAGTAAGTGATTATGGAGTTTAACTAGTGAGTGAGTGAGTGAATTACTGTTTTACGTCGTAGCGGGAATCTTTCACCCATACATGACGATGAATTAATTAACTATACAATATAAATGGGCTAAAATCATATGCAGCATGAAACATGCCAAAACAAATTTGATTAAAAGTGAATATATGACTGAATAAATGGAATAATGAAATTGAA
>JAUTBT010041834.1:0-17126 GCA_032361225.1 Lepetodrilus schrolli | reverse complement strand
ATATATATATATATATATATATATATATATATATACAATTTTATAAGAGGCGCAAATTTCACACTCTGATTCAAATTGTCAATACATACAGTCTCAAAGTATGTAAAGTGTCCTGAAGGAGCTCTCCTGCTGCCTCAATTCAGACCCTCCAGGCGGCCCACGTCTCATTAGAAGATAAGTCCCAATACAAACATCTACCTGATGCCAGGAAGTACCCAGCGAAACCTGTAAAAATCAAATCCCACTTATTGTTTTACCAGTTGAACCCTCGTACGCATGGCTGGCATGGTCAAGTCAGATGTACACGCCAAAATCTTAATCACTAATCTGCATTGAAAGTTGCTGAAAGCTAAGTGCTCTCGGTGTGAAGGCAGCCTCGGGCAGTCGATGACGGGTGGTCGGTGAAGAGATCACGATTGCCCGGGCATTCAGGACAATACATTTGTTTCGGTCAAGTCCAGAGGATGGGGGTCAAGATCAGAGGATGAGGGTCAATACCAGAGGTTGGGGGTCATTGCCAAATGGACATCTGAAAATTAGGGGCTCGGCAGGGAACCTCGTTAATGTTTTCTTATTAAACTCTCGTGCCACTGTTCCGGGTTTTCTTCACCATGCCTTTAAATATTTTGTATCGCCTTTGCAATTGGTGATGGCGACAAACACCAATCAACTCGCATTTTCGCGGGTAATTAATAAAAACATTTCGACATTTAATATCAATACGATTCTATGCATGCGGATCATACTGAATTTACAGTTGGTACGTTTGTCAAGGTCGTGTCAGAATGATTTGAATTGCATAGTTAAATTCCCGAGCAATATATACGTGTTACCTGAATTCAATGGCCAGAAGACGCGGAGTGTCACTCTTAAAACGTCGCAGTTTGAAAAACCTCGCCATGCTGGAGGTAGCCTGTCGGTGAATGGCTTTGTCCTGGCCTAGGATGAGCCCAGCTATATGTCCTACTGCTCGGCTGCACTGTGCATATATATCACAATAAAACACTCCAACCTGCTTGCACAGTGTCATAAAATATACAAATTCATACTCCCCGATACTTGATTCGTAATTCATTCATATCAGAGCACTAAGATAACCTCAAGGCAATTGCGTTATTTGATACCTGATGCAGTTGATGCAAGATGCGCCTTGAATTTAACAACTGCAGTCGGTTGTAGGGATCGTTACGTAGATGCACATGTCGACTGTAGCAACAACATATGATAGCAACACGACATGTTGATTATCATTGATCTAAGATTCGCCTTTAATGGCCAAACTCTTATCTTGAACAGATTGAATTGGGAACGCAGTAGTAACGTGTAAGTTAAAGGAAGATTTGTATGGATGTGTATAAGTTTTAATAATTATATTCTGGTATATATCGATGTTACCATGTATGTAGAAATAGACAATACATGTATACATTGTACCTTTGCTGTTAACTTTAACATTAGCATTAACATTTTCAATTTCAATTGTACAAAGGAAGAATGCCACCGTAACTAATACTGGTAACTATTTAGAATTCAGATGTAAATGTATGTTAGGCTATTTCTGACGTAGGTTGTCTACGGGATTCTATTCCTGAAGGTTCCTCTACCGAACTGTTTCTCTTGGGCTCTAAGTGGGGTACTTGCATATTATGTCCTTTAACACATCAGTGCTACTTGTGAATCGGCACAAACCCACTCCAATTCTACAGCATTGGGGATTGCAATATATCCACATTGTACAGATGGTTTTGCGGTACTTCAAATAGCAGAGTTTGGACAAATCGTGTGTTCCGTCAATGCCACAGGTATTGAGGTGGTCAGCTCAAGCGACAGTGGAAGGATAAGAACAAAATCACTGCCTATCTATGCCCCTGAGGGGTATTATTATCACGACATTGGCGTTATACAACGCCGATGTGTAACAACTCGTTGAAGCGTAGCTCTTTCCACCCAAATATGAGAACCGTCTTTCATACCATGCCAAATTTGCAACAAACGCTGCTTTCATTATAACTGTTGCACTGATGTTGTACTACATTGGCTCCCTGCATGCACTATGCAGAGATGCATGCACTATGCAGAGAGAGTCTAAACTATGTGATAAATAAAACGCATCTGGTTGTTATTTTGTATTAGCAAAGAGTGTGTTGCATGCATTCCACATGATCGTAATGTGGTACTAACTATATAGAAACAGGTCTAAACTAAGATAAATACATGGCATCTGGTTGTTATTTCCTATACGCAAAGATTGTGCTGCATGTATTCAACATGGGGCTACATAGTCGCAATATATTGTTCAGAGGATAGGTACACTAGTATGCACTTTCAATGTTCTTCAATTTCTAGTAACTGACACCCGCAAATACCTCATGCATTGAGAGTGCATTGTTTAAATTTTAGTCTGACTTTTGAATTGGACGAGCAATTTTAAGTGAACCCTAGCAAGTTTAAATGGATGTTACCATCGCTTTACCTCCGGAACTGATCAGTGGTGTGTACGCTATTGAGGATCTCCTATATTGCCCAAAAACGTTAAATGTTCACCATTGTAATATGTGTTCGTAGGTAATGTTTATTGCATGGTTAACACATTATATTATCACTATTTTTATGTCTACTTCAATTTACCTATGTTAACAAGTACGTCGTCATGTATGATCGTTAAGTGTATTAAGTTACCTGGATAACATCATCATATGAGATATACGTATCTTAATTTTCAAATGTATAAGTATGTTCATGAGCCTTTAAATACTTCCTTCATTAACAATTCATCATTGGCAGTGTTTAGTCTGTATGTAATTAACACACTCGTGCTGATAACAACGATATAAGTGGACAGCCATGCATGGTTATCTGTTATCTGTACTTTGCAGTAGGTAACTAGTGTATGTCACAGTTAACCGATACGTATTGCAATCGCACTAATTAAACGTTTGGCTTCAGTGACATCCTATTGTCATGATACTGCCTATGACTCATTGAATCTATTTGGTATGACACGTCAATCTTCTCATTTATTTTGTATTTGTAATGGGTTTTTTTGTTATTGATTTTTTTGTTATGCTGGCATATATAACGAAGAAAACTGCAGCATTTCTGCCGATAAAAGACTTGGCATATTTACGGAGAGCATTATATTTGAGATTGTATTGTTCTGGAGGTGGTATTCGAGTATTCGAGTATGCCTTTGTAACAATACTTGTTTGGTCACTATGTTTAAGACACAATTGAATTGAACCTGCTGACATTTGGCTCTACTTCCAAAGGACAGGGTTTATATATATTTGAAAATTGCCAATGTTTTGTATGCAATAATAAATTCAGCATAATTCTATACAGTACAATCCAATGAAGCAGGTGATATTTTAAGCATTTAGATCATGAAGTATGTACACCAATGTATCTCTGTTATAGGTCCATTTGTTTATGTTCTATGTTCATTCCTGCCTCGTTGTTTATGTTCTATGTTCATTCCTGCCTCGTTGTTTATGTTCTGTGTGCAGTGTTCCGTGTGTTCATTCCTGCCTCGTTGTTTCAGGTTCATGGTTCCTCTGGTACAAGTCAAAAGTTCGTGTTCCCTAAAAATATTCAGTCACTGCAGACCGCTATAGGGGGCGACTCAAACCCTGGCCGGTATCAGCTATACAACCGATGTAGCAGCAAGTTTGTGCAAATCAAAGAGGGCGGCCGAGGGAGAAAGGGCCAACGAAAAGGAAGAATTGACTCCCGAGGAAAGATAAAGAGTATGGATAGTAAGTACAATTGTTACCTACTTCCAAAATCAGTGTAGCAAATAAATAGTATTTATTCATTGGTTAACCATGTTAGTGTTGCTACGGGAATCTTTCACCCACACTCGACGAATTGTATAAATAATAATAGTAATAATAATAATAACAACACTACTATTAATAATATAAACATTATGAATAATAACAATAATAATAATCACAAACATAATAATAATAATAATAGTAATAATAATAATAATAACGACAATACTATTAATAATATAAACATAAATAATAACAATAATAATAATAATCACAAACATAATAATAATAATAATAATAATAATATGAAAATTATCCTTTAAAATGATGTGTTTGTAAAGTGCTTAAACTAGTTATACCTTAGTAGACAATTACAAAACAATTTAGTATTGCAAACCATGCCATGACAGGTCCTTGGTATTCCGATCATGTTTGCAAACCATGTCATGACAGATTGGTGTTCAGCGATCAAGTACAAACCGTATCATATAACGTTGATGTCCGCTGTCCTTGTTTAAATGACAGTTAGGTTTCCAGCGATGATAAGTAGTAACAACGCTATGCCAATTTAATACTCCGCAGTCCTAAATTCAAACCATGTCTTAAAACATTGGTGTACAACGTTCACCCTATTTAAAAAAACGTGTAGTCCAGAGCTACTGTAACTCTGAGCCTGCATTTGATTACAACCCATTACAAATTATTCATATATTCGATATAAATGTCAATGTGTAAATTTAAAACCCGGAAGTCCTGTATTTGTTCATCGGATAAAAAGAAGACCACCCGCGATCTAATATTAACTTGAAGTCGTAACAAATACTAACCGATACTTGTACATAAATTATAATCCAACGACTATCAATTCAATATAGGTCTGTGTACAGATATCACCACTTCACTAAACCGCCGATTGAACTAAGTATAACAAGTGTACACAAAGAAAGAAAGAAAAACGTAACAAGTAAATTCGTATGAATAGTTATCTCGCTAATACTTGAGGTTATCACGACGTAAGTTTACCTGGGTATCGTTTCTCGAAGCTCTTGTATGTACTACGAGACCATAGCGCTCTCGTAACGATCTCTTATACATGGCGATCGGACACTCACGAGAGTAGCTATGGTCTCATGGTGGATATGAGAGCGTCGAGAAACGATACCCAGATCAGTAACCTACAGTCACTGTATTAATGACACTCGTACGAACCGACAGGATATATTTGATTGACTGCCATGAACACGATTCGAGGTTTAACCTGATATCTTATGATAGTGATAACGATATCATAAACCTGACAGCTCGGAGCTGACTGCGAGACTGTTTATTTATCTTGCCTCTGCTAAACCTTACTTCAGGCATTTTACCTGAATGCTGTGTTCGTCATCAAACGGACTTGTGTCATCCCAGCGGTCATTGACGCCTGCTTGCTAATTCCTCTGGTATTTCATAATATATATGCCAGGGATGTTCACAAAGAGTTGCGTATACAGAGAGGAAATGCCTATTGTTTAGCCCAGCCGTATAAATATGATATATCCGTTCGTTGAATTATTTGCTATACTACGCATTAACTAAGTCTATAGAATGCGGTTCATGAAGTAAAATATATTTGTCAATGTATAAACTGCAAACCTGTATAATCGACACACAGTAAGCAAGGCTCATTTATATACGCACGAGCTGTCTTCGAAATGGACGATATGTTGATTTTAAAACATTAGTAAACAGTATACACAAAAGGTAAATGTGTGTATTAAATGGTAAGGATATGACGACGATCTAACTCCATTGACCTTGGACGTACACGTGGGTGCTCTATAAAAGGAGTACAGCACTTCTATGTTTAGGCTTGATGGTCTCCCGTGTGGTTTAAGATCTCGGCAAGGGGCCTGACTAGGGGCGCAATCTTGATAAGGGGTTAAGGAGCTATGAACATATGTGCGGAACGAGCCAATAACCTCTCGAGTCCGACTTCTTCAAGCATACTGTTCACCCCCAGCATGGGCTGAGGAAGCTATATAACTATCAACTGTGACTTACTGAGTGTTTAAGAAACGGAGTACCAGTAACGGTGTTATGTACGCTCATACACGGTTAAGTGGACGAAGCTATTCTAACATGGTTCCTGTGATATCTCTAGAATCAGACCGGTCTTAGAGAAAGAGCTAACCGTTTCTTTATCGATAGGTATACACAACCAATAAAAAAAAACCTGCGAGTACATCTATGCGTTATGTATACCAGTTACGTGATGTCTTCAATGTCGATGTGTATACATTAGAATTGAATGTGATGGACACTTCAATAAATCGCGGCATAATATAGGTGTCATTCATGCCAAGGTAGCTGTCACTCTGTATTGCATATACATGTCACTCAGCTGACATGGCACAAATTGTGTTTTCTCGTCTAGGTACAATACACACGTATATCATGATACAAATGCACATTTACTGGTCAATGTAAGTAGTCTGAAAGTGTAGCGTTCCCTTTTCGCGTTATCAACACGGGTATATCACGTAAATAACCAGAACAACGGTCAGACAGTTTGACAGACAAATAAATGTACAGGGTTATATTGCTGCTATTAAACAGAACCTGCTTTGTTACTATCCGACAGTAAAGAAAATTAGATCCGGGGAAAAAATATTTTTAAAATATTTGGGATTCCTATATGTGTAATGCATGATATATTGTATGCAGGTAGGAAATGGATTGCTGTACGCTAAACATTCTTTTTTTGCACGGACGTCAGATTAGTTCGCTTGCGGCTATATGTTATGCAACCTATGACTCAATCAAGTCATAAATGTGATGATACATTGCTAACAACAAAAGAAGCGCCTATTGGAAATGCATGTCTGTAAACTGGTACACATCTAGACTAGCATAGTGTACGTGCACCTACGATCTAAATAGTTTGTTGCAGTGTAGTGAATTTCATATATAATAATAAGAATAGATACTTTTAATACGCCAAATCCACCTAATAAGGCATGCTCAAAGAGCCACATTATTATCACCGTGCAATGGATCAATGTGCACTCATTGTTCCTTCTCAACTCCCTGTGTAGTATATAGTTGATGAGTCAAGCTATAAAGACATAAGCTAGTATAAGGCTAACTCTATCCGTGTCCAAGTCTTGAAACTGACTTCGAGAAAGAAATCCCACTCCGTTTTGATGGCATGGTCCAGTTTCTCTACGGTGTCGATGTCACTGGCGTCCGGCTCATTCTTACCTTACACATACGGATTCTGTCGACACACATATATAAACAAAACATAGCGGGACCAACCTCACGAAACTGTACGCCATTGTCTCATAGGAAAAATGGGTTTTCGATGACAATGATGGTTTCTGTTTAGAGATGTTGGATCATTCTATCCTCAGTACGGAATTATAGTTGTGAAGTGGCACTACGGGTAGCATGTGGTTATTGATATGCCTGGAGTGATAATTGACCAGCAATGTGTCAGCAATGAATAACGTAAGGACCTCGTGCTGCCGCAATACCGTGAGCCGGATACCCATCTACTGAAGGTTCACGCTGAGCTGGATACCCATCTACTGAAGGTTCACGCTGAGCCGGATACCCATCTACTGATGGTTCACGCTGAGCCGGATACCCATCTACTGAAGGTTCACGCTGAGCAGGATACCCATATACTGAAGGTTCACGCTGAGATATTCATCTCGGTTCCTTCACAATGAATATTGTTCTTGAACCACATATGTTTTGCAAGTCGACAGCACCGGTTGGAGACATTTGACCCCACTAAGGATCACTTACATATGTCTGGATCACTTTCATGGCACGTGATCATAGGGTTTCGGATTAAACTGTCTTTGGCGTATTGGGTTCTGGCTTAGTGCGGTGTCTAGAATTAGTATCCAAAACATTGAAACCGGTGGCGAAATATAAGCTTAGTATATTATCCTCCCAAAATGTACCTAAAGACTAACGGGGTAAAATACACGGCTTTACTGCCATCAGTGTATGCGACAACAATTGGATAATGGTCTGATTAACCCAATATCACCGTTATTGTATTCGATCTCACGTCGCCGTTAACGGGTCAATTGACCATGGGATGGATTACACGTTTTCAAATAGTCCAAGTTGATGCTGATTTTTTTCCATAATATTCTGAACATATTTTCACATAAATGAACGAATCTAGTGAACATGATCGCGTGTAGTCGTAGTGTTAAACCTCAAAGTCACGATTCATAGGCTACGTTCATTTACAATACAAGTGCGTTATGTTAGCCTCTGTAATACTCGATAAAATGGAGGTCCTCATATACTGGTATTTCTTACAGACGGATGATAACCCAACTCCTATTGGTTCTATAGTATTGTAAAATCAAACAACGCAACCAAACATATAAACAAAAACACACAATAAAAAGCAATAACAAAAGCACGAGATAGTCTAATGATATGTTGGCTCAAATAAGCGTTATTATTGTATTCGGGTTCCATGCTTACTAGGTTAATATATTCCCGCATACAGTGTGTACCTTTTTGAGATCAAAGTAAATATGCCTTTAATGAGAGACGCTCCTCGATGGGATTCTCCCTCCCAAGTAGGTCTGTGTAGAGCCAGATATCTGCATACCTGACAATTTACTGAGAAATGTGTTCCACGATCCAGGATGTGGAATTAGTTAAAGTGCATGCGTTTTAATCACAGGTCAGTGTCGGTGTTAGTTACGTTAATGCTCAGACAATGCACACTGCTAATCAGAAGTTCTAACTTAGGTCTATTTTTGGAAGTACAATTAAGAATGAACATCTAAAAAAAAAGTAGAGGGTATACGCATCGTTTCTTTATTGGTTCGATGGTACGACGTAACACAATTGTGTTGCAACAATAGCACTATTGTTCTGAGACATTGTTCGCATCGTTTGTGCGTATAATACTATATCAATTGGGGTCTACGTGGTCAAAGCATCATCTAGGATTATGTTTTTTGTGTCTTTCCTTTTAATTAAATATCATAAAAACAGGTATCTACGATCGTGACTAACACATATTTAAACATGTAACGTGTGGTTCGCATCTGTCCAAATTATAGTATGCACTTTTATGTATATTCGTATTTATAAGAGGTATCCGTAAATTAAACGGAGTTCTAACGTATGCCTGTCTTTTTATTTAAAATCCAAATATAAACTCACTGGTCAAACACAAATCCATTGACAGTTCACGCAATGCAGTTCAATACTGTTCAGCAAAACAATATCGTTCCCACTATGAACATGTTTTTTTCTTTCTCTCAAGACAATACACAGAGAGTCATTGATTTAGAAACGCATTAATACCTTTCGACCAGGAAATTTAGTATGGCAAAGGTGCGCAACCCTGAAACCTACACGATTTATTTAATGTAAATATATTCAGAAATTTCAATCGTTAACATCAAGATTACAATATGAATGTCAACATTCGTCTTATGTCGAAATCTTAGCGCAATGCATTGCAAGGAACGAACTAGTAAAACACTGTCAGTATGACATGCGCAACAGAATTAATACGTCTGGGATCTGTCTGTGTGCACTGTGCTGCCATCTCGCGTGTCTTCTCCACCTGTCCCCACCAGTCGCCATCTTCACTGGATACCTACAAGAATACAAAATACGAAACTGTGGGCCAGGTGGCTCTATGAGAACACCAGTAGGAATGTCCTATTGCTGTCTTTGAATCTCTGAAACAGATTATTGGGTAAACATTTTAGTAATCTTTCACCGAGCGTTTGCACATTATAAACCGATTTTTGAAATATATACGATACCATACAGTCGCATCTCCCTCATACGATCATCAATTCGATAAAAAAAAATCTATACATGTATAAATATAAATATATCACTAATGTTTATACTAAATAAAATGGTTTGTGCGTCAATGAAGCAACGGCGTAGGGCAACATAACATATGTCGCTTGCCTTGGTTATCTACAATATCTATGTATCATGGATACTAAGTTCATTGTTAACGATACTCCTACAGTAAACACGGCACAGTTGCTGAGTACGGAAAGTGTACCGTCACTGCATATCTTGTTATAATTCCGACTCGCGTTCCATCTGATCACGTGACAGGAGATATATTCGGATTCCTTTGCACCTGCGTGAAACAGTAAATGTCGAAAGAACGCAACTAGAGATATCGAATTTGTGTCCGTATGTAATGGCGTTGTGTACAACACAATTATAACTCATTTGCGCGTATGTGTTGGTACTGCGATGTCGCTGCGTAGACCATCGGAATGTACAGTTTTACTGGGGATAGATTGTATACTGTAAATAGAAAATAGTGTCATATTAATATTAAAACTGTGTTTTATCTACAAGTAATGCAATTTCGTGTGACGAAACCAGTTAATGTTAACGAAATGGCAAGCGGATAACATGTTATCCCTGTTCTGTAAACGTAACTGCCATTTCTTATATCCATTGACGTTGTATACATTCATACGGTTGCTACATATGTGCCTGGCATGCGCACTATACTGCGGGGGTTTTCTATCCCGGGTGTACACAAGTATATATTATAACGTACGTGCACCGCCGAGTGCACCGATTGTGTGAAACATTGCCTGAGCTTAAACACTGCCAAGTATTTCATTGTGTATCTGAGAACAAGAGTGTCCCCTTTCGTTACTGAAACCCCCCTAGACATGTCGGTCATTCAACTGAGTATCCACTCGTTACGTCTACATTGTATGGGCCCTAATGCTACCCTCGCCATGAGGGATGTACATGCAAATGTCTCATAATTTCTTCTACCGGAGTGACCCTGTTTATTGCTACATTGACCAACCTTCTTCGAGAACCTCAGACCACGAGGTGTGACAAATAACCCACACCCGTCACCAGAAAATTCGAACCAAGTACTCAACAATGCCAACCGCTTGCGGGTCTAAAGAATTTGAAAAGTATGTGTCGTCTGGATTAACCCCCGAGGCTTGATCGCTTAACAAAGCTGTCTTGACATAAGGAAAACTTACTTTGTTTGCATGTTCTAGTTCGTGTTTTCGTGCATTATGTCTGAAATTGTTCTGTTTAGATTCACGTCTCAATACCAATGTGTTTATCTCTTTCAGCACATTTAATGTTCGAGTCCCACGCGGGCGGCAGAATATACATTCGGAGTTTGCACAGAAAAAAGTACATCTGCTTTAATAAAAAGGGGAAACTTATATTACGGGTAAGTCTATGCAATATTTCATGAATATGACTTGACAAATGATGAATTTAGTGATACCATTATCTGCATTTCTTTTGGATGTTTATTATGACAACTTCCTTAACCCTCACACGCGCACAAACATGTGCAAGCACATAGGCACACGCGTACCACCACCACCACCACACATACACACACACACACACACACACACACACACACAAACATACACACACACACACATACACACGTACACCGAGCCAGAAGAGTCACACATCATAGCCTTAACGATGTGATATTATCAGACACATATCCACGAAGTTCGCGAAACAAGATCTATCATTAACGACCTCAGTCATAACATAGGGTCGACACCGAGTCGAGGTCGTGTCATAAGCTCGCCATACTCTTGTTATCTCACATGGAAGCTACGGAACGGTAAGTTCCCACTCCATGACCCTATGACGTCACTTCCGGATCCATAGTGTTAGTCATCATTGGTAGTTTCATAAACAAGCAACTAGCCTTCAAACAGGTATATCATTTTCAGATATTCATTTGTAGGGGATAGGGCATCGAATACTTCATACACACAATTGAAAGAGATACAACATTACATCATGGATTAAATACGTTTATCTTAATGACATTCACCTGTTTAGAAGCTTATTTAAATAAAGAATTGCCAATATATACTCCGACATAGAGAACATCGGAATTTCTAGTCACCAAGACTATAATTAATAATACGGTAATACAACCAATGTATTTCCCCAATGCAATAGGCTTGGACTAACTTTGCACGGGTGGCGCACGGTGTGGTGCATGTGTGTGTGTGTGTGTGTATGTGTGTGTGTGTGTGTGTGTGTGTGTGTGTGTATATATATATATATATATATATAGCAAGGTGGGTGGGTCCTGGTCTACAACACTGGGTCCTTGGTCTATGTTTAGGATACTGGCCGCCCGGAGAGTTCGCGTTAACGTCTCGTGCAAGACAGGCCTATAATCAAGGAGTCCCTGCTAGCCTGTAGCTGTTTGTTAGTGTGCCCAACACCGTAAAATACCGTCTTTATTCTTTATTTAGACAGAAGCAGTACACAGGACTCTATAAAACGGGTGTGTAGGACAGACAGAAACCACCCAGAAAACAAAACTACAGATTATGAGTACCGTGTCGCTGGAGCTGAATTTGTAAATGCATATCAGATTAACCATTGAATAAAAGCCATGGTTGTGAAGTTATTTAAACGACCCGTAATCTTAAATAATCATTAATAAGTAATTAATGTGAACATTTATATTGCGCCAAATCCCCGCTCGAAAGCAAGCTCATAGCGCTACATTATTACCCCGGCCAATGGATCTGTGTACACTCAATTTCATTCTCAACTCCCTGGGGAGTATTGATGAGAAGAACATTTCTGTGAAAAGTGTAAGCCAGACAAACACATAGATACGCATTATAGTATCGGTTGATGTAAGTTGATAGCAATGCATCCATGCATATTTAACTTCCAATGTTCATGTTGGCATAATAGCATTGCACTCTCGAATCTGTTGGTCACACGGATCACTACGACCGCGCTATGGTCACGAGAGCTTCACGAAAGAGTGTCATGCTTACACGTGCACCGGATAGTCTTGCCCAGCCACCCATACAGCATAGCTGTCCACTGTTAACATACAATCCTACATACTTTATACTTATACTTTCTGGAATGCGGTGCAATCTAACAGTTGATGACAAGCCAGGGCGGACCTTTATGCCAACGCCTCTTCACCACCTTTCTACCCCCGCTGACATTTCACTTAGAAGAAACAGACTGAAATATGTGATACACAAAGCTCGTACGCGTAACTCAAATGTTTACGGATAAATTTTAAACGCATCGCCGCGTTATCCGTCGTCCTATTGTTGGTCAGGTTTTCATAGCTATTTTATTGCCAACCTATATGTAGTTTTGCAAATGTCATCTTTCTATAATCCCTTTTATCTTTAAACTGCCTGTCTATCAACTTTATCATGTTTAATCCTCACTAATGTGTTATATATTCATGACTCCACTAAATGGTAAAGATAACAAAACTAAAGGTAACTAGAAAACATAGTCTTCTCTTTCCCATCCTCTTGTGCAATTTTAATTTTTGACGATGACGAAGTAAAATGTAACCATGACTTTTATTGTTACTTTTTTTTAAATCTAAAAATCGTAAACTTCATTTTTACTTAGAATTGAAGCTAAGAGTCGGTAGTTACTCAGTAGCGATGTACTATACCACGTATGCATGCTTTATCTTTGGGTATGCTAGCAGACATACGTCGAATGGCATCCGCTTCACAGATATCCTGTGACAAAAGGAAACCATCAGCGACAAAGCTGCTGAAATAACGTTCCTGTCTCATTCTCCTTCGTATATGGCATATATGCCACTCATAACCTTGTCATTCATAATCATACGCTAAATGCATTCCGTATCATTCATTAAACCATATACCGATTCGGAATGCATCCTGTTTTTAAACCAACATAGAAATGTCTAATTTACACCCCGTATTTGGGCTTATATCACCGCAGGTATTACTCCCGCGATATATTACGCATTATTTGGTTGTTATCTCTGTGCAAGCGCGACAATGGAAATGTAATCAAGCTTAGGGAAACATGGCATGTATAGGACGCATGCTGTACGTTTAATATTGGTAGTTCACATAGCTGTCGAGGCTGCCAAGCTTTGAATTTCTGAGTAGTAGAGTATATGTTACAATATGTCTTTTCCTCTCTATGAGAAGACGGTAAATGGATACTATACTCAGTACTTTCAAAGTCATATCACTTTCACGTAGCAATAACCTTAGTAGAAAACAAAGTATATTTACTGCATAGATATATTTTATTGGCTGCTAACTTGTAAACTTTCCGCAGTTGATGCCCGGTCCATATAGAGACCTGTACAAAATGCGTACAAACGCTGTCAGTCAAGACTACTTTACGAATGTGAGCAATGTTCTACCACGAACAGAGATAGATATGTATGTATATATGAGCGCTGCGACATGGACGATTAGCAATCCTATAGTAAGCCTTTGAAACGGGAGGACTGTTCCTGTACATTCTATGGACAGGTTTTATGACAGCCTTTCTCTTGTCGTGGAAATAAAAGGAAGCATACCCTGCCACGCCGAGTTACAATACAGGCGACGTGTCTATTCGATGTTGGCATTTCAATAAGCAGTAATATGTAAGACTTTCTCCCTCCCTAAATTGCTGTCTATTCGCCAGGTATGTGGGTATAACCTGCGCTAGACAGGTGGTGAAAGAACCTTTTTACTAGTATCCAATGGCGTGTCAGCTGAGGTATGTATGCACACAACACATCTGTGTTTTAGGTACTCTGTATTTACATTAGGCAACATGAACATTCTACGAAATGTAACACAATAATTCTCGTGAATGGAAAGTTTTCATTTGGTTAGTTCATTTATGTTTGATATTATTCCACAATTTACCGTTACTAAGAACTTTCAGTAAATGCGCAGTGTATATCGAACTTGGAGCGCAAGTTGGCAATTGTGAATTAATAGATTACATTACTGTGTACGACTACAGTAACTGTCTGTGTATTTGACAGTAGTTGTCACTGTATGTCAGGTAGTACAATGTGTCAGTCTTTCTGATAGCGCGGTGTGTTCTACTGATTCAAGGATCCATGATGACAACGCGTAATATTATTTGCAACATTATAATGTTGCGCATAATGCATTGGTACAACACATGAAAACATTAAAGCCCGTGTGGATCTGATGGGCAACAGTTTTCACACGTTTGTCGAGGATCGCCACCTGCTTCTTGTCGAGCTTCTCTGAGAAGTGCATTGTATGTCTCCCGTATCGCTGTTAGTGAGAGGAAACCTTGGTCCCCGTCACAGCCCCAGCAATATGTCGGAGATAAGAACTACGGACCAGAATTAAGTTGGTATAAGTTGTGTTGACACACTCCCCTGTAGAGCGACATATTCATTCACATTATCCCAACACGCATGTGCGCCTTCTTCAGAAGGGGAACGGCCCTAAAGGTTTACGAGCATTCGGTTAAACGTAAGGGAGTCCTCTGCTGTCCAAACCGTATACTATCTTACCCTAGTGATTGTTAATCCACGAAAGAAATGGGCCAATTTATTTTACATACTAATACAGTTTCATATTTCGTATGAAAATACATTCACTTCGGTTAATCCACGGCAAACACATCTCAAATAGCACGGTTCATAATGGCCTAGCTTTTCACATGAAGTATCAATGTGTGCCAGAAAGGTATTACAACGCTTATGTGCTTTTATGCTGTAGGAATGCGTCCGTATATACACACAGAGTAGGTCTGCTCAGTGTGATGACGTGTGGATATTAGACAGCATGCATTGCCTTCGCATGTGTCTGCTTGTGGAAGGAGTCAGGACCTATGGTGAAAGCAGACACCATGAAAACACCGCGTATTGCAAGTGCTAGTCCCAGACTGATACAAACCCTTCTATGTTCGGCTAATTTCATATAAAGCGATTGCGGTTTATTCATACTCTCAGCAAGGATACACTTACCTCGAGTAAGCTGGATTGTTTGGCCAGCATGTGCCTCTTGTGGTGATTTGCGCCCCTTGTTTGGATATATTTCTATCGGATTATAACAATGTTTCCTTTCCCCTGTTCAGCCGCTTCATGCGTGCTTCGGTGCAGTTGGAACGCATTTCGCGATTTAGAACACAGCTGGACTCTGGGTCTTTCCCAACCCAAGTCTAACATTCAATTTGTTTTCCTGTTCAGCTCGAGAGGTTTGCCTCGGCTGGGGGACCACTATGCCTTCTTTGCACGACCCGAACCTCTAGACCCGCTCAGTACTTAAAACTCGGTTTTGATTAAACACAGTGAAATGAAAATTAGGCAACTAAACACTGGCTCCGTTTGTGTTATTCTTGCTTGAAGTTTTAATATCTAGCATAGATCGACGTACAGAATGCATTACCGAGTAGGATAGCTATGCAGTTAATAATAATAATAATAATAATAATAATAACGTGCGTATTTATATTGCGCCATATCCACATATATATTGTGATCCTAGCGCTACATGATTACCCCGGTCAATGGATATGTGTACACTCAATTTCCTTCTCAGCTCCCTGAGGAGTATGCAACCCAAGCTGCCGTTCAAGGCGCTACAAGGTTATCATTCACATGTCCATCTCATCCTGCCGGGTACCCATTATCTGCAGTTCCTTCTAAACTAATTGCATCCCATGACACGAATTGCCATTAACCATAGTAATGTAAATATTAGTTGCATCCATTAACCAAGAACACGCTACGAAAACAACCGAAGATATATCAAATACGTACTTAAGAATATATAAATGTTAGGCCGTGATGCCCATTGACTATTCTGGTATTTGAATTAACTAGCAATTAAAGAGACTGGGATAAATGTGAATGCGACTGTCCAAGCATAATATATGTCCACAAAATTTTCTACATCAACTCAATACAAACGTACAATCATATTTAAAATACATAATTGCAATGCTACAAATACAATGCACAATAATGACATATGGGGGGCTATTTGCTTAGCAGTCCGGTCAATGGAAACCCGCAACCCTACCACCGCGCTGGATGATGAAGAGATTCGAATGTCTCTTTGCTTCCATGTAAGCAAATCCTATTCTCCGCTTAGTTCTACAATACGTGGCACCTCGCACCAATTACCACCCTAGCGCTCCCATAGCAATAACTTTAATTGAAGCCAGTGTCGTCCGTACAATACAATACTACATGCTGATTATAGAAATAATGTCAAGCTAATATTTAAATGTGTGCAAATACGAAGCTAAATAAAGATTGTCTACACCGTGTTGGTTTTGTTGGTGGTCAGTCAAACGCATACACCTAAAGCTGGACGAGACACATGTACATACAGGATGAGTTAGAGCAAGCCGATCGTAGACGTGAGAAGACACTTACAATAGAATCGTGCCTGTAGTCATTTGGTGTTGACCTAAACAAACATATAGCAATGTTCACTACTGGTCTCAGTCAGAGGGGTTACCTCTATTGCTAAGTCGCTAGAGCGTTGGAGTAGCCATCCAGAAATTTGGGTT
>JAUTBT010041833.1:0-35893 GCA_032361225.1 Lepetodrilus schrolli | reverse complement strand
GCGGGTTTCCTCCTGCCCTAAACTGACAAGTCGTGATATAAGTGAAAGAATCTTGAAAGCGACTTAAAACCCCAACCCCAATCCCACCATGGTTACAGAAGATTTCATACCTGTAACCTGTGTTACCAATTTGATTTTTTTTGGTGTTGGTATGTTGGTATGTTGGTATGTTTGATTTGACAAACGTTTATCAAGGTCTGGGAAGAGGTCTATTCAAGTGTACATGTCTTATTACAAATGACATTTAAATGTCATTTACAGCAGTTAAACTATTAAAATTAATGATACATACCTAAATAATCAGTCAGGAATACAAGATTATTAAATCTGCTAAGAAATTACTAATCACCTTAATGAATAATCTTTATGAGAAATTTCCGATAATTATAAAAAAATATAAAAAAATATTCTAAATCATCCATGTAATTGGATACATTTAATTATTACTGTTTGGACAGCCTGTTAGTCCTTGAGCTATTTAGGTGTATCTAAATAATATCTATTTTTCCAATAACATGACCGATCCTAGTATTAAATGTGTCATTAAATGAACATTTTTTTCAAGAATTTATATTTTATAGCTGACCCTTGTTTAATTTTTTTTTATTCACTTGCTTCACTTTTACAATACAACATATAAATGTTTGGATACATGTAATTTCAAAGCACCAACTATAAACAGAGAAATATCTCTCAGAATCGCAGATCGCCTCTTAACAGTAAGTGAATGTGTACATTGAAAATGCTTATTGACGAAAGTAAAATAAAATAAAATAATTTCTACCTATTTTGAAAATCCCCTTACCGAATGTGCAGCTAATAAACAGCTATTATTTATTTTGGCCTTATTGAAATCAAATGTGAAAACTTTAATGTAAATATTTTCACAATTCAGTTCAATTCAGTGTATTGGATAAGTTTTGTGTGCGAAGTCTTTATTATTTTAAAAGGTGGGGTATAGAGCTGATTTCAAGATTCTTTCTCTTATATCACTGCTTAATCATTCATACATTATCTAATAACTTAATACTAAAATTGATTTAATTACTACTTTACGTCACAGCGGGAGTATTTCGCCCATACACAACAACTTACTACTAAAAATGATATGGTTTATCCTAATTCCATCTTTTTTGTGTGTGCATATGACAAGATTGAGAAAGGATTTTGTTAGATTTTAATACTTGTAATTGCATCCTTGTACAGTATATATCTGTTTTTGTAGATATTTTAATTTAATAATTTTATTAACCAATAATTCAATGATAATCAGGTTTTATGATTTTTGTGATTATTGTGTTGTTATCATTATTGGTGTTCCGATGATCTATTATAATTGAAAGTCGGTTGGTTGTCCTTCAACGCAACAATCGATTACAAGTTGTCACTAATGTGAGTGAAAATTATTTGCCAGTATTGTTCAGTTTACGATAATAGCACACTTCATCATTTGATTACGTTTTGTGGGTTATTGATCATGTTAGACAAAGTTTAATAATAGATGTCATACATTCTTTCAACTTATAGCTAATGCATAGATTGTTTGACAAAATGAGGCAAGATAGCTCTATGTAGTGGTTATTGGCCAAAGAGTTTATGCTAATTTCAGTCCATTCTTTCATGCTTTTGGCCAACTCTGCTTTATTATTTCATGCTTTTGGGGAAACTCTTTATATTAAACATTTGAGGATAAATAAACAGGGAATAATGATACAACTGGAATTCAAATAATGCATAATATGCTTTACAAATTAAAAACATTATTTTAATTTAATATTTTTTTTTGAATTGGGGTTTAGAGCCGCTTTCAAGATTTTTTCACTTATATCACGGCTTGTCAGTTTAGGGTAGGAGGAAACCTGCAACATCTGTAGCGCTGAATGTTGTAGTAAACCTGCGAGCATCGGCTGGTACTGACAAGACCAAGGATGATAACTGCAATGCCACTTTATCGCGAACATTGTTGCCGGGGCCCTGGGCGGGATTTGAACCTGGAACCTTTGTCTCCAAAGTCCAATGTTTTACCAATGCGCTACCACCCGCCCAAAAACATTAAATATTTACCATTTTATTTATGCTAGACCTACCGTACGGTAACCGATTATGCAACCGATGATTGATTGGTTGGGCCCATCCGATAGTAACCCATGATCGGTTACGAAATCCCAACCAATTCTCAACACTAGTTACCACTACACGTAACAACGGAGGATTAATAATTAATGCAATCTTGCGATTAATGCCATGTATGTTTTTATCAATGCTTTCAGGGATTATATTGGTAACGGCAGTCGCAAGTCACCAATATTAACTTAATTAACCGTATTTACCGTAATCTTTCCCCCAGCCACAGGCAAACCAGAGCTTCCTTATATGGCAGTGTTTATGATTAGTTAATCGTATATCTGTGGGACTAGCAACAATTTACCTCCCAGCAGGAAGAGAGTTAATTTAATATGGCAGGAAGAAGGCTAAGCATACGAACAGTTACAATTTTCTTTGTAAATTTAAATTTTAGCTGAACAAAAGAGTGTTTTCAGTGATTTTGTTGGAAAACAGAAAACAGCGTAACATCTCTTTATGTTTATCAAAATGTGAAACATGTTTCTTGTTTAGCTAAACAATTTTGTTTGCTGTGCGCTTTAGGCTTAAATGAACAGTTGATGATAATGGTTCTAAAGATAGAATTGCAATCAATTTGGTATTTACTTCAACTTCTGGATACAATTTGTCCTCTGTAATTGAAATAATTGAACAATTTAGGGTTTGCAATGAAGCCAGAGGTAGCTGGGTGACCATGGTCGGTGGTATGTATTGATGGTCGTAAGTTGAGAAACAGCCACAGCGGTCAAATGATCTTCTTTGAGTGCCGGATACTTGTGGAACTGCTTTCTGTTTTCTATAATAATCCTGTTACGTATGGGTGAAAGATTCCCACTGAGTTTTGCTTTAAAATGTTACTGTTTCCAATAATTTCCCTTATTTTTGCCTAATTTCACTGATTTTCACATAATTTTCTTGACTTTTATCTAATTTCTCCAAGTTTCTCATAATTTCATAAATGCCCTTTAGTTTTTACCTAATTTCCCATCTTGAATTCCTGGCACAGCGAGATCAAAGGGCTATTGTCAGCATTGATAGTTCAATCAGATGCGTCCTAAGATTTATTAGCTCCGCCTACTTGTCGGTCACAACAATGACATCAAGCACTGTCACCTGCAGAATTTGCTCGGTTGCCAATCATTTCTAAGAGTTTTCTAGTGGGAAACCAACTTGCACAGGTGTTGGGTATAACCCACAACAAGGTGATGGGCTGTCAACACATTATGTAATGCCAAGCTGAATCGCCTCACAAATGTAGCTGTTAATAAAACATGTTTCATTGGTTGGTTTAAAATTATACACATGGGCAGACAACTCGCTATGCCACTAGGGTACCATTTGCCAGCTGGATAAATGTAGGCTATGATGGGAAGGGTAGTAAACGTAGTCATGCGTAGTTCGGAGTTCTACCCTTTCCTGGGGGAGATGTATTTTCCAGGAGTTTCCCATAATTTCTCAAAGGTTTCCAATAATTTCACAAATTCCTCCTCGTTTCCAATAATTTCTCCCAGTTTCTCATAATTTCACAAGTTTTGCATAATATCGCTGGATTGCTTTTGTGGTGTAGTGGTTAAGAGGGTTAAAGCAAGGACAGGTTGGCTCTTGAGTTAATGTGATTTGGGTATCCATGTCATAACTACGGCAGTATTTTCTAGTGAGCTAGCACCACAAGCCAGTGGAAATCCAGTCTAGTACAAGCCAGGCATGTCCACACAACACATGCAAGTAGTGATACGAGTGAATTATAACCATTTAAACCATTTAGCTGGTAGGTTTACTGCGACTCTATGTGCTACAAATGTTGCAGGTTTTGTCATGCTGTAAAATGATAGACTGCAATGCAAGTGAAATATTGTTTAAACGTGGTCCTAAGCCCAGTTAAAAAAATGCCCCCAGAACGACCTTCTTCCTGCTAGAATACCCTCGATGTAACACTTTTCTGAGTACGATTTCACACTCAACTCATATTTTGCATGGCAATTTGTGAAGAAAACGTTGAGAAGCATGAAATTAGAGTAGAGCGTGAAATTAGAGTAGAGCGTGAAATTGTACTCAGAAAAGTTTATTAACCTAGTGCACAGGACTCAATAATATGGATCCCATTCCACAACAATTGTAGCTTGCTACATATACAGGTATAGGGGTTATGACATGTAGCACTATGATTGTTCCATGGAACAGGATCAGATTTATTTGGATAGTAGCATAACAGACTAACACCTAACTCAAGATTGCTGTGGAAAACACAGAAGCCACAATGTATTTTTTAATGTCCTAAAAAATTATCCAATGTTAATCTGATTAATAATAGGTGATTTTTTTAAATATTTTATTTTTATAGTTTTCATCCTAAATTTTCTAATTAGTTATGGCAAGCTAACTTTTCTAATGTACTTTGTGTTTGTGGTGATAATTTTAAAAATCGTTCTAAAAGTAATAACAATTTAAATTTTCTAATTAGTAATAACCATAGTTTAAATTTGAAGAAGATGAAAATTAACACCAGCGTATAATTGCAAAAATAATAAAAACTTTTAGAGAGATTTCTTACAGTTTTAAAGGTTTCGATCCCTAGGCACTACAGCATATATAAAAGGCAAGTACACATTTCAAAACCAAATCTAAATCAAAATTCAGTATGCTAGCTAGACTTTTCACATTAATTCCCCCATCGCTTTCAAAACAAAATCCAATGTATAAATTATTCTTTGCCGCATCGAAGTAATTTGTTGACGGTGCTTACACAGTTGTTGCACTTTAAATGAAGTATGGTAACGTGGGGTGGCGGGTGGGGATCTGAAGGGAGGGAGTGAAGGGAGGGGGATGTTTGTGCAGTGCTGTAGACCAGAGGGGAAGGGGGGTTGGCTGGGGGGTTTGGGGGGGGTTGTAGTCGTAGTCGCAGCACTAGTATTGATTTCTGCGAGGTCCTTGCACTCCTCCTTATATCTCCATAGCGGCTGGAGTGTAGCTGTATGGAGCTGGCTTTGGAGGGCGAGCGACTCTGCAAGTCAGGCGACTGTCACACGGGAGTCAAGTTCTTTGAGGCGGCGGTGCAATCGGGCACGGACGACCTCAAGACTCTCAGCGCCATCTACAGCCAGCTGGGCAACGCCTATTTCTACCTGCAGGAGTATGTGAAGGCATTGGAGTACCACAAGCATGATCTTAACCTAGCCCGGTAAGTGCCAGTCTGTCTGTTGTTGCCGATGCTGTTGATACTACTGCTACGTACGAACCGACGCTTCACGCAAGCATCGAGACATTTAAAGGCACGCGTGGAGAAGCTAACCATTTATGCAAATGTTATCCACACATCCGCTCTTTTCACGGTTTCCCGTTTACTCCAGTGTTTTCATGCCGACTAAATTTCCAGGGGAGAGAGGGAGGGAGGGGAGAACAAAAATCAATAATATTGCATTCAGCAAGCTCTCGAGATCGGTGGGTTGACGATTGATCGGGCATACATGCCATCTCTAATTAGCAGAGCATCGGAAGCTCTGTCGAGTGTGTCGGAACTTTAATTACCACGTTCCGTGATTTAGGGACTCTTGTATTAATATCTGTCTGCACGGAAATCTCGGCAGCCGATTCTGATAGGAGAGGGGATGCGTTGAAATGGCCAGCCTTTCTGTATTACGGTAGCTGTTGTTTATGAGGGGTGATGCTGCTGGATTGCTGGTTCCAGTCAGGGTGAGAAGAAAGAAGGTGGATCTCTTCCTTTAAGAGCCCTAGGGTAACCTGTCCATCAGTTAACCCTAGGTTGACATGATTAATACTTGTGAGCAGGAATTTCGAGGCAGCCCTGTTTATGTTAATAATAGAGCAATGACCTTGGCCAGTCGTTTTGGAATACGTTAAGGGGGGGGGGTGTAGAGGGGGGGTGTGTGTTGTTGTTTGGCACGGCTGGACGTACGTGGATGTGGATGTGGATGCTGCTTCCATGCGAGCGATATCCACCGCGGTCCAGTGATTCGGAGACAGCTGCCAACGGCAGAACGTATTCCGCGGACACATCTGGTGGCCTCCTGATCGCGACAGCTGTCCTGTGGAACCGACGGCGGGCATAATTTATACTCTAATGTCATTACATTACGGAGCGGAGAGGACGATGGAAGTACCTAGAGGGTGCCATCGTGAGGACAGTCGACAGTGAGAACTGCGGGGGTGGGGGAGGGACGCGCAGAACCGCACCCAAGGAAATCCGCGGGACAGCCCGAAAAAGAGCTCACCACTTAATGAAGCTTTTCATCGTCGGAATTGATCGGGAGACGTGTCTAGGCTGTCATGTCCGAGATACGACCCAGGCGGTAAGTGAGCGAATGCTTTGCTGCTTAATTTCCATCCCTAGGCACTGCAGCATACAGCCATCCGGGCAGAGGTCGTTAGGATTTCTCGTTTAATGGATCTTGTATTGATGTGTAGGTATACAGGCAGAGACTGCTGCTCAGAGCTCGGGGGATGCAGTGATTGGGGTTTTCACGATTTCTCCCCCGAAGGACCGGCACGGGAAGGGTCAATTCCTAAGATTCGTGCGTACGGTAGTGGGCTATTTACACACACACACACACACACACACACACACACACACACACACGTGTTTCCTGGGCTGGGCTTTGCTCTGGCCAAGATGATCAGTGGTCAAGCCAGTTCTGATAGAGGTCATATCTACCAGCTGGGGAGTGATAGAAACCAATAATTTTCACGTCACTGTTGTGAATTGAGAGGGACAGAGGACGGGATCGTCGTTCTCTCTGATGGATTGACGTCGCTCGCTACTATGTCATGTGTATAGGGCACCTGTGGTTGTCGCCAGGATGAAGAGGGTTAACTGGCTGACAGCTTAGTATGTACCTTTTATTTTATTAGCATTTTCAAGGTTATACATTGCCATTGCTTAGGTCTAGATTTTCAGAAAGGTTTCTGACTTTTCCTTGATGAACGTTGTGGTTAGGATATTGTGTTTTCTCAGACCTAGAATATTTTTGTATATTATTTTATACTGAAGGTAAAATTCCAAGCAACACTGGTATTTTCTGACAGATGTATAATTTAAACTGTATTTGTTGGAATAAGGTAATTTTGAATTTTGAATGTATAACGTTTAGAACGATATTTGTCACTATTAAGTCAGGTACATTTGATTAAAGTGAAAAGTAAGCATGTTTTTGTTTTGTTGAAAAGTAGGGTGTACTCCAAACAAAACCATTATGCAGAAAATGTTCGCGAAAAGTTTTAGATATCTTGTTTGGAAACATTTATTAGTGTTTCATTATGTCAACAGTTCAAGAATTTAAGCATTAATTGCATGCATTGCACTCAACGACGGAGATAACCACCTCAGCTCCAAAACAGTTCTTGACGTCATTGACACATTAATAAAACCATTTTTTTCAAGAAAGCGTCGGCAAATTGTTAAAAGTAATATCATGAACACAGTATTATTTAAAGTGACTTTAAATAATGTAAAAAGTAATGGTATGTTTGGTGTTGCTTCCAATTTTACCTTCAGTCAGGGCTCAAATTAGTGACTAATTTGGGAGCCATGGCGACCAAATTTTGCATTTAGTGACCAGTATTTCTGGTTCTTCAGAAGCCAAATGGCTCCTTGGAAAATGTTCCAACTTTGAGGCCTGTCAGTATATATGCGTAATATACCAAAATTGTCACAAAATTGTCTTTACGCTGTCAGGTTAAAAAACAAACTATCATCCATGAGAGCCTCGTGTGTGTCAGTATAAATATCTGTTTTGACATGCGCAGTTGTCAACATTGTAATAACGTATATGTACAACTAATTATATATTTCAATAAGGAAATAATAGCAATAGAAAATTTAAATGCAATAACAAAGTCGATTCCAGGTAAAAACTGAAATGAAGGGTAACAAAGACACCCGTGAGCCACTTGTATGTACGTTCATCTGGTGTATAAATAGGGAAAGAAAGGGGCCATGTCAATTAGTGTCACGTATCGCACACCCACGCATTGATCTATGAACCGAAACAAAGGTCTTAAACTAATTATGTATGAAGTACGCAGTATGTTGACACTGGATTTGCAGGAATACAACCAGCTTAATTTCTGATAACTATGTCCTTATTTGAAACCTTATGTATGGATAGTAATGATCACATTGTTGCAACTTGTATGGATACTCGCAATGGATTTGCGACGATCAGTAGTTAGATATATAATAACCACTACCGTTAGACTATATCTACCAAATATTTTATTTATATGCTAGACAGGCATCTTTGAAAATAGCAATGCTCGAAACTACTTTAGTCCGTTAACCTCGAAAATTGTCAATCTCGAAAATTGTCAACCTCGAAAATTTCCTGGTGTACGTTATGACTATTACTTTATATTTTTATTTAGAAAATATTGCTTTAGGAAACAAAAGAAACACTGCAAATATTTATATTACAAATTTCTGTAGAGTAGCATTTAAAAATATATTTCTAGGGTACACATCATACTCTTCGATACATTTGTTATCTTGATGGTCTATTTGTCAAAGTTAGTCCCATCTGTGTGCATGCATTGTGTTCTTCCTCAACCCTCAAGCGAGTTTTAGTAAAAACTATTATTCTGCAATCTAATTAAAATCAGATCTAGTTTCGCTCCATTTTGACTTTCTTTTGCTAAATGGCTGAAGTTTCAGATCTGAATTTAATAAGATTGAAATGAATTACCAGTTTACTTGTTAACACTTTGAATCAAAATGTTATAATTCTATGCATATGTTTAGCAGCTTCCAATGTTATTTTTGAATATTCTCTTACAATGTCTTATCATGGCAAGTCATGTGATCAGACATATGGTTACAACTCTGATACGAGTTAAACTAAATAAATCTGTTTATTTTCCTGTATCGATGAATTCCTGTTATTTTTTCACTTTCCATAACCAGGTCGCATCAGTTGTTCTCTATGGTGCCAATGCACACTAAAATTGGCACTCATGCAAAAGGTCATTGGAGATTCCCCAGTTGTAGATCACCAAGCATGAGCTAAAGGTCTCGTTTGAATCTGCGTTGGTTGGTTGATATTCTTTCACTTGTATCATGGCTTGCATATTTATGCACCAAGCGGTATTTACAATGGCTGGTGGTGCTAGCTCACAAGAATATTCGTCAAGTAGGGGTGAAAAATTCACGCTGTGACGTAAAAAAAATAATTCACCGACTCACTCGAGTTGAGCTTGAAATTATATTTCAAAGGGCCTGACAACAAAGTTTGCAGTCATTACCTTTCTGACATGATCACTGTCACAGTTACTAAGTGCAGTTATCACTGGTTTATCAAAGTGGTGATATGTTTTATCATTTATTCACAATGAAAAAAATATGTTACAAAATAAGTTACAAGAGACAATGGCTATATTGTATGTAGAATGTAGCATAAGTATAGTAACATACATATCTGCAAACTTCACCCTGCTGGAACATGCACTGCTCTATAGGGTATCTCTGGTTGCCTCCAGCATGGAGAGAGTTAAAAAATAATCTTGGACATTCAATTTCAACACATGCGAGTGGTAGCACAGTTCTAAAAGTTTTTTTCTTGAAGTTGATCTAACAAATGAATTTTGGTAATGTTTTTGATACCATAAATAAAACATACAAATGCATTTGAATCATCAAGCATAACAATAGCAATACACAATAAAATGTAAGTGTTTTGTAACGTGGAGTACTTCAATTCAGCACCAATGGTTTGGTGGACATTATTTTCTATGTACATCAAAACTTTATTTAGCAACATTAACAACCAATTATTCCTAAGCTCTGGTGCAAGTTATATGTACACTATAGTGAATGTAGAACACCACACACATTGTATGTTCACATCATTAAGTTCAATGAAATCAAATTTATCAGGTACTGCAAACTATCCTGTAGTCCTGAACAGCATTGAAAGAAAATGTTTTGGTTCCAAAATACATCCCAGAAACAACATTGTCATCATTGTCAACAATTCAGATAAAAAAGAATCTTGCAATAAATTGGGAAAACAAAATTAGAGTGATTATGTCCCATGTTGTAATTGACAAGTAAACTTGCTAAACTTGAAGCCTTTGATAAAAATACATGATGCTCCTACTGGTCTCGGCCAGAAGGGTTACCCCTTTGGCTCATTCGGTAATGGACTCGCAATCCAGCAACGGGTTCGAATCCCAGGATCGTGAGGTCCTGTGGCAAATGGCGCCCAATGTATATTTGAGTTGTTCCTGGTTGCTCTTCTCCCAAGAATGTATGATGGATAATCCATACCTCCTCGGTGACTTAAAAGTGATGGAATTAGTGACTCGTGGACGAGTCATCATATGGAGGGGGATAATGTAGCAGGGTGAGATATATGTTCCTACTGATCTCAGCCAGAAGGGCTACCCCTTGGCTCACAATCCAGCAACTCAGGATCAAATCTCAGGATCGGCAGGTCCTGTGACATTAATATGTAACATACATGGAACAAGTCAATGTTGTGTTGTATGAAAGTCACAGACATAGTCATTGTAACAAAATGAAATTTGTCATCATTAAACTATCTATTTGTTTAGTTGGGAATAGCATCAGACAAGTAGTATCAATTTGTACAATGTACCATGTCACTGATTGGCCTGGAGGTTGAGCTAACATAAGCATCTGATTGGTTAACAGGAATACATGGGCAGGTAAATCATAAAACAGGATAAACCTAACAATTGTTCTTTCAGATACATACCCTTGGGGATGTTGAAGAAGGAAATCCAATTTTATTATCTTGATTTATTTGATTACTAAAAATATTTTCACGAACTACTTCAATCACATGTTCTTTATTGCATCCTTCTTTCAGTCAGCTCACGAGAAAGTTTGTGAAATATTAATCACAGTCTGTCATTTGTACACTTTGTGATTTTTCTGGATCGTTTACTCAATGATCGTGTAGCACCCTGTTGAACGCATTGTAAGCAGCCTCCAAATCGAAGATCATCTGTCGTACTTGTCCATCGTTAAGTTCCTCAGAAGCTTGCATCCCACTCAGTGTCTCCAACCTTATGGAAAACGGCAATATATGTTATGTACCTCAGTGCAAAAAACTTATCTCTTAGTCTCTATTGTTGACAGAACAACATATGCTCTCACTATACACTGCCAGCAGTCACAATGGCCTCCATTAAGAGGTAGACTGATCATGTTTAAAGAGACTCAAACAGAATGATTTCTTAGGTCATTACTGAAAGAACAACATGCTAGCAGTAACAATGGACTGGTCCCAGGGTAGACAGAACATTATTAAACTACGAAATAATTGTTATAAAATATACTTCTTAAAAAAATAGGGTGGCAATATTTTTTAAAGGGAAACTATATGCTCTAGACATTGCCTAAAACCAAAATATGAACTATTAAATCTATATGAAATTAGATTGCTAGTAGAGATACTATCTCCCATGAAACTAACCATTTTGCCACTTTTTGTCTTCCTTCAAAATCTGATGGCAATATACTCAATCTTGTTATGGTTTCCATCAATTCTCGCAGGTCGGGTTGAATCTAGGGACAGAGATTATGTTATGAAACATACATACATTTCTCATCCCTATTCTATAATGAATTTCAATCATGATTTCTTACAATTTGTATACTAAAATAAATTACTGTTACTAGTGTGGTTTGCTCCGAGATGAGATGTTACAAAATATTATCGAGTATGATTTCATGCTCAATTCAGGTTTTGCACTCAAAATCTCTATGCAAAATTTGAGTTGAGCAGGAAATTGTGCTCTAAAACATACGGTGCTAATAGTGACTGTACATGTGTGGGAAATGCAATAAAATAACTCAAAAGCATCTCTATGTGGATTAAAAAACAATATTATTACCTCATCCATAGCTCGAATTTCGAGACGAAGTTTGTCCATTATTGTGATGAAGAGCTGGAAACATACAATAAATGTAAAATATGTTCAATAATCAGCAGGTTAAATGTGTAACAATTCTTACAGATATTAAATTATCTATGGAGTATCCCAACATAATTATTAGTCATATCATGACAAGTGTAGTAAAGTTCTTTGTCCAAATGTCAATAAAGTAGAGCTTCTGACTTACTGAAACTATATCTGCAATACATTTGCTGGTATTTCCTTTGTCGTCCTTAATTGTGATTGGACGATCTTCCTTTATCCTTTCACAGGCAGCGGGACAATCGAGCTGGAAAAGAATTTACAAAATGTTGATTTCATTATAATTTTACAAGGAAAGTTATATATTCATGGAACAGAAATAACAATTTTTTTAAATTAAAATGAAACCTTTCAACATTTCATTAATTTTTCTGGAAATTGAATGGAACATAAATAAATGGTAGAAATAATAAAGAAATTCACTTTGCTTCCTATGAACTACTAATCTGAAAAGCCTGGGCCTGGGATTTTTTGTTTGTTTGTGAATTGGGTTTAGAGTCGCTTTCAAGATTCTTTCACTTATATCACGACTTGTCAGTTTAGCGCAGGAGGAAACCCACAACATCCGTAGGGCTGAATGTTGCAGTAAACCGGCCAGTACTGACAAGACCAAGGATGATAACTGCATTGCCACTCTACAGACATCGCATCCTATCAATATCACGTCAGAAAGGTAACTTTCGCGAACATTGATGCCAGGCCCCCGGGGTGGGATTTGAACCTGGAACCTTTGGCTTCAAAGTCCAATGCTCTACCACTGCACTACCACCCGCCCCTTGTTCTGTACGAAACGCCACAACTAAAAGGTAAGGTTAACTCTAAGAGTAGTCATAGACTACACAGTCGCAAAGGTTGACGTTACTGTTATCTCATAGTTATGCCGTTTCATACAGGAGAACCCAGATCATCAGTAACAGCTATGTACAAGATGGAGAAACATGATAGGATGTATCAATCAGGCATAGCAACAGACAATTGTGATTACATCAGTAAACCAGCCCAGGGTCTGGGGGCTGCAGGCCCCTAGCCACGCCCAGTGCAAATAAATCGACCCCTGGACAAATAAATCAGCAGATTTCTGCAGATCTGCAGAAAATTGCCATGCCTGATCAACTACCGTCCCTAGCAATTACCCTGTATTTCTTCAAGAAGTCTTCTATAGTGGGGAAGTCACTCTGAACCTGTTTGAAAGCAGCCTTGTACTGGACCAGCAGTCGAGAGCACGCTGCAGTGTACCTGTGTTTCAAATATATGTATGTATGTTACTGTTACTATGTATAATAAAGTGACATCCATCAAGGTAATACATAACTAGGTGGCATCCGTAATGGGTGAGAGTAGTGGTAGATTGTCAGACATCAGGGCGAAAGGGTCAGAGTTCGAAACCATCCCGAAGATCTGGTCCGATGATTAAGAAACTTTTGAGTGTGATTTCATGCTCAACTCAAGTTTTATATGGGTTTTGTGAACAAAACATTGAGGATCATTAAATCATACTCAAAAAAGTTCTGTAATCTCAGGGCCAAGCATCAATGCAATACTATCACAATAGTGTTTTCAACTATCGCAATAGTATTGCAATAATAGAATGGGCCTCAATAGTCACCCCTAGCTGACAATCATGTCACTGTTTTATATTGCATTCTATATCATATACCCTGCATAGGAAAGTATATTTTGAATGTGAACACTTATTATTTATTTATTTATTGATTCAATATCTTGAAGATCGCCAAGGTCAGCAATCTTTAGCATCCAATATATCCATAACTATATTTTCGTAAACTTGCAATTTTAGACTCGTCTACTTTTTTTTTTTTTACTGATATGAAGCTTATGAATCTTTTATGACTTACTAGATCAACATTATTACAATAAACACTTTATTTAGATGTATTAGCCATTTCATATTATGTTGCTATACTAGTGGTACAGTGAACTGTGAGTGTAAAACACATGTCCTTGGAAGAAATTCAATTTCTCCACTGTCACAGGGCAGACATTAATAAACTTTGGTGTGTTAAATAGAAGAAAAATTGAAGTTTCCAAAACGTGTTGTGATGTTAAATGTTTTCACAAGATGCTAAATACTCATCAGCTGCTATGTTTACATTGCTGCTGTAAATTGTCAACATCAGAACATTGTGTTAAGATTACAAACAGTAAATTAAATTGTCAACCCTACTGAAAAAATGGGATCCTCATCTCTTCTAATTGCCATAAGCCACTGTTCGGGAACAACCATCGCATAATGTAACACGGCAAAATGGTTACGCCATTTCTCGCTCTTGCGAGGATAGCTTCATTTTGGTATGATCAATTTACAGAGGCGGGTCATATGAATAAGTATTTACAAAGGCCAATACTTCAACATATGTACAATACTATAATAATCGGCTAATATTTTGATCGATACAAATGTATCGTGACATGTCCAACACTTACTCTTTAGGCAAGATGGCGTCTCTGATGTATGCCTTCTCCAGACTTTGTAGTGTGTTTATCACGGCGTACAGGTCTGCCATAGTATCATACCTGAAAACAGGTGTTTAATGGCATTACATTACACTGCTACCAAGTCTCTTGTGTGCCTCTTAGTCTTAGTTCAAGATGTACCGTAATTACTCTAATAATTCAAACCCTCTAATAGTTCAAACTCCTGACCCTAAAAATATGAACATGAACAATTTATGCAAATGGTAATTTTCTAATTATTCGGACACTAATACATTTTCTAAAAGAAATTATTTTTTATTTCATTCTTAAATTTTACTATATGAATTTAGGTAGTTGAACAATTAGAGTGAATAAATTATCAGGAAAATTACAGTATATGGGGAAAGCAATAATAGAATGGTGGTATTCACAATTTGGTTTATATGCGATAATCCTAATATTCAAAGGAAAACCAGGTCCTGACTTACCATGATTACGAAGCTGTTTTGAGTATAATTTCATGCTTACCTCGTTTTGTACTCAAAATCCAATGCAAAAATATTAGTTGAGCATGAAACTGTACTCAAAAACTTTCCGTAACCTTAGGACTGAGTTATTATTAATATTAAATTATTATGTATATTCAGAACAAAAACATTTACTCTTAAAAAATGGCACTAGTAACCATGGTAACAGGTATCATCTTATGCACTGTTAAGAGGCATAGAACATTGAGTACTGTAAATTTAATACAGTGTGAGACTATTCCAAAGCAGCAGGTTCAGTTGTTCCAATGGTTGCTGAGGTTACTTACTTTTCACGTTCCCTTGTTGTTCGGTATAATTTAACCTCCTGAAAAATTGCACATCAAATATTAATATTCAATGGGAAAATAACCATGATATAGACAATAACCCATGAGTTACTCAGGATTACAGATTATATCTTTCCCTCGTGAAATTAATGTTGTAATCCTAAATACCAAGTTGGTTACTGTTTATGTTGGTTACTGTTTACACATGCATCAGAATGTTCATGGTTGTGATGGTGTGTGTAGGGAATTATTGTGTGTATTTTTGTTTAACATGTTTAAATAAAATCTGATTATATATTAAATTTGGTGTCATATTTACCTCATATAATCCAACATTATTTGCTTGACCTGAAATGCAAAGAAAATAATTACCATATAAACATGATAAAACAGAAACGTAATAATCATTCAGAAACAGTAACCCTGCAAGCAGTGGCTGGTATAAATTCTAGACAACTTGGCCCAGAGCTCTGTGACAGCTGAGCCCAAAGTTCAGAGACAACTTGGCCCAAGCACAAATATGACCAAGATTCAAGATATTATAATCTTGTATGTATTTCCGATTGGAAAGTGTTTTATTTTTTATTTTAAAAATTAAATAGTTTCACCATGGTCACCTGAACATCCGGAAATGAAGAGGCATGTTGGAATGATTAATATGCCGATTCAATGAGCTTTGGTGATTGTTTCCACTGTAACGTGTAGGAATCATTGCTTTGTTGTCTACAGTCTGTGACCTAAATATGGGAGGTGATCTCAGTAACAACATATGCAAAGAAGCGCATACTATATTATCTATAGGCCAAGTTGTCTCAGACACTACTGGGCCGAGCTATCCCCCAGACCTCCTAATAATGACATGGTTATAATAAGTCATATTTGAATTGCGAGTGCGCATGTGCAACCTTAAAGTAAATGCCTTCCGTTTCGGGATAAACAAATTTTGCAACCATGTATACGGGCATGGTCCGATATGGATTCCGTCAAGACGAATTGCTGAATTAGACCATTTTTGAGACATAAGGTATCCTATTCGACAGATTTAATAATCATAAGTGATATACTTGACCGTAGTAAGCAAAATTTTGATCAGTAGCCATTGTAATCTGCTGCTTTTGTCGAAAACAAGCAATCGTTTGAAGGTACAGCCAATCTTGCATTGCTGCGAGTAGCGAGCGAGTCAAACAAAGATCGGATTTAACTAATATTATTCCATGAAAGACAACAATCATCCTCGATTGATTTGTAATACTACATGACATATGGCTAGCGATGAGACAGGCGTGATAATTTATTAGCTAGAAGTTGCATCGTTATATCGGAGACTGTACTGTATTTCCCTGATCTTTTGTAGTGAAACATATTTCGTAGGTTCATCTTACTTTATTAATCATAGTACTGCCATCAGATCCACTGACTTTTATTTCCTGTGTGGTGAATATGTAGTTTCATAATCATTGTAAATTTGGTTACGGTAATTTTACTTATTGTTTAATGTACCTATTACATACAAATCCACATATGGATATGCATTCAAGAACTCTCAAGGAAACCTATGAGTTCATTGCAAATTTAAAAAATATAAAGAAACTTACATAAAGTATAATACAACTTTTTATTATTAATTATGAACACATTTATTAACTGATTTAATCCCATTTCTTGAAAAGTGGTCTATTTTTGTTTTTACGTAGCCCGTGGACTAGTCCTGATATATGTCTATACAAAGTCACATACTGCAATGGGTAAATGTACATAATCTAGTTTATCTAAACATTATTCTGAGTTGAAACATAATCTTCAATGTCTCCTTTACATAATGGCTTATAATGTAAATATTTTTATCGCTTTTCTATATATTTTAAATTAATTAATCTAAATGACAGCCAAATCGGTCTTGCCATGCTACAAGAGGATTTGGTTTGTGTGCTATTATCATTGTTACGCAATATGCAGTTGGGTGTGTACAAGTATGTGGTTTGTTTATCCTGATGCTATCCCATGGTTCATTGCGCGCCAGAGAATTCCAATCTGGCTTATTATACAATTAGATCCAGAAAACTAGTATATTAATATTAACTTAGTTTTGGCTGTGGACATAACTAAACCAAATGATTTTATTAGTGTAAACTTGAAATAGACAAATCATGGAAATGTATTTAGTATATTTTACATATTTAACCGTGTAAGGTTTCAACATATTTGTATAAGATATTACCATATGAAACATAGGGAAGGTGAGAGAGCGAGAAAGAGATATACTTATTTACAGAGATAATTATTGTACATGTCAATTGACATTGAAAATAAGTCTTTTGTGAACGTGATTGTGAATAACAATATGTCATGATCATCGCGGCAATCAACTCACAGATCAAGGCCTCCAAGGTAAATGGAGCTAGTTTGAAATAAATTAACTTACCTGTTACTTGGGCAAACATCGCCATAAAAGTGTCAGATCTATTTATTCTATTTACAAAATGTTTTGAGTCACAGTCACGATAGAAAGATAGAATTTCCGGGTGCTGCTCATACAATAAGTGAACCTTACATTTAATTACGAAATAAGAATTCATTGTCTACACAGAAAATTTATCAATCGGAAAAACATCTACAACAATACAACGTAATATAGTAATTAAACTAATAAATTAAATTATAAACTATTTTAAAGATTAATTTGCTTGAAATCATCCAATAGATACCAAAGTATTTATTTCGTTTTTGTGCCTTTTCGTGTTATTACGATTATGATTTTTGTGTAAACCACATTGACGTTCGATATTAATGAAATCGTGACGAGAAATATTTAGGCGTTTAGGAACGCAAATATCAACATGGGTGCCTCAAATAGCGCAATTTCTGAGCAAGAACTTGATGATTATCAGGTTTGCCACGTTTATTTACTAAATATTCAATCTAGACTGTTTAGATTATATTTGTAAACATCTGAGATGGCTGAGATATGTTGTCACAATTTTGTGTTTTCAATGGTTGTTGTTGGGAAGTTGAACGAATTCATTCAAGGGTGTCACTAGATTTGAATTTAACCTGGCCAATTTAACCCAAAGATTTAGCCTCATAATTCACTGTATTGCTTGCCGTAGACGCGGAGATGGGGACATTGATTGTATCAAGATAGCCGCCATGGTGACTTGGAAAAAATGTAAACCTTGGTTTGGGGTTCAGTTCGTTTATTTCACATTCCCTTCCGCTCTAATTAGCGATAAACATGCCCTAGAAGGCTAAATAGTAATGAACTTAACCATGTTAACTACATATAATTGCTTTCTTTTTTCAGACTTTAACGTACTTGACCAAGAAAGAGATTTTACAGTAAGGTTTACTGTTCGTGTTAGCATGACTATGAACAATGATGAAATAATGAACATAGTGAATTACTGATTATTACTACATTTGAAGACCACATATTATTTCGTTAATTTGTATGATACCACCCTGTTTGATAACAATTTGATAATCAGGCCTGATAATTATATTATGTTTATTTTCAATATATACATATCTCATAATAAATCCATGTATTGCCACATCATTCTATTTACGGACTATTAATTACAATATTTGTTAGATTATTATTATCATGATTATATAGTATCCTAGTCTAAAAGTCATTGTGTTTGCAGTGTGTACAAAAGATTCCGAGCACTTGATCGACATGCTGTTGACAGGGACAAGTGCTGCAAGCTGTCAACTTCAACCATTCTCAGCTTACCAGAACTAAAGGTAACATAATTTTATTTTTGTTCACAAGGACTGATAAATGTCCATACCATAATTAAATAATCATTGTTCCTAGTATTCCTACCATTGCATCACAAAGGAACAGGACCAGAGCTATCTATATATTACGTAGCTGTTGACAACACTATGGCTGTAGTTGGAATTACAGTTACCTTAGAGTTATGCTGTTTTGTACAGGAAAGCCCTGAATGTTCTGTTTCGCCGTTGATGAGAGGTGGTTTTGATCAGACACTTTTCTACATTTCAGGTAAACCCGTTCGGTGATAGGATATGTCAGGTGTTTTCTTCAGAGGCAGATGGCAACATGTCATTTGAAGACTTCCTGGATATGATGTCGGTATTCAGCGACGGTGCACCCAAAAATGTCAAAGTGGAATACGCTTTCAGGATATATGGTATGATCAGGCCAAACAAATGTCCTATATATAGAGGATCTCATATGAGTGTTTGTGTATTACTTAATTTATTAACCCTCTCCATGCTGAAGGCAACTGGAAATGCCCTAAAGGGCTGTACCTGTGCCTAATCCAGCAGGGAGATGGTTAAACGAGTTGGCAAAACTGATATTATTTGAGGCTGTGTCGGGCGTATCATTTTTGACAACAAGTTTAATAAATTTAGTAATATATGAACACGATTGTGAGATTCTATTTATCACATGACTGTAGAAACTATTGTAATATCAATCTTCAGTCACAAACACTGGGAATTGGGTTAAAACATGCAGAGAAAATATAGTTCCAAATAAATGTGTAAATACTGTATGAATAAATGTGTTTGAATATTTAATTGAAGAAATATTTTAAATTTATATTATAAGAAGCTCTAATAGAGATCCAAAAAGGCTTTGACATCGCGTATGAAAACAATTATAAAATACATTGTGTTATTGCACTAGTGAAAATATTCTAAATATTTTGTAATATTTAAAGATATTTGTAATGTTGTTTGTATTCTTCCCCTGTGACCTGGTAACTAGTATCTAGATTCTTCCACCAGACTACTATTACTATGTTTTTACTGTCTTATTGACTTATGTTGTAAAGCTCCTTTGAACAGGTTATTAGCATTAAAAGGGGCGCTGTATAAAAATTGTATTTATATTATATATAATATCTCACCAGATTACGATGAGGACGACATGTTATCCAGTTCTGATCTACGTAAAGTCGTCAACAACCTGACCAGTTTCCAGGACGACAGCCAGAAGCTGTCCGACGAAGACATGCAGCAACTGATTGATAATGTGAGCATATTGTACAGTATCTCCATCGCCGCAACGTCGTCACGTCAACAGCTGATAATAGTATACAGAAAATAGCCTGACTAGTCCACTACCTCTCTTAACAGTCGACTCAGTAAACTCAACTAATCGTCTACTACTCGACTAGTTCTTTTAGCCATAGTACAGTATGAAGCTTGCACGTCTCAATTCTTGTTTTGACAGATTTTGGAGGAAGCTGATCTTGATGATGACGACATGTTGTCATTTGCTGAGTTTGAGCATGTCATTTCCAAGGCTCCAGACTTTGTCAAGTACGTACATGTTGATAAGTACCGTTTGTTTACATGTGAGAAAGATAATTTGGCACTATTGGTTGGTGATCTAAGTTTGCAGCATTGGTAGCCTGAGGATATATTTCTTTATTATGGTTGCAGTTTTACATTTTTTCTATCATCATTATTAGGGGTGCCACATTACGCGATACTGGTTTTATATAAACTTTGGAAATGCTTTTGAGTAATAACATTAAATGGAGAGCTGTGGGCCTGTGTAGGTTACCGTATTTCTTTTTATGTTCAGTACAAATCATGAAGAAACAAAGTGAAAATCTGAAAACTTTATAATGAATCAGTTAATGAACAAATACACTTGGTAAATGAACATTCTATTTAAATAGAGGACAACTCTTCTCAAAATACTTAATTAGAAATTCAATAGCAGTAGTCATACCAGTGTGTTCGTTTTTGGGGAAACATGATTTGAAAAATGGACTAGACTAATTTAATTTAATTACAGTGAACCCCCATTATTCCAATTCCTCTGATTGGTTTTGACCTGTAACCAAACTTTTTATTATACAAACATTATTTCCGGTTTTGGTTACCAAGGGAGGTAAGTCTTCACAATTACTTTGTAATTCAGAAATCCAATTGATTCGCTATCCTAGTCTGGACCGTGTGGATTATTGGGGATACACTGTAATGTTTTTTTCTTAAATAAAAAGCTATACGTATCGATGTGGACATGTATTTTTTAATCGATCTACAATAGAATTATGAATCGATTCACATAACGTGAATCAAGTATTGCGATGTTAGAAGAGAAACAGTGATTCATCTGATTCGCCAGAATCATGATTGGTGAATTATGACATCCCTAATTATTATTATTATGATGATGATAATTATTTATTTTTTAAATTTTATTATTACCTGTTCTGATGAGCTTGAATGGCACTGTATTGCTCCATTACCATTACTGACAATCTACTTTATTCAATAAAATTAATCCCATGTCACGTGATATTATGTTTGTTTTCCTACCAGCCATTGTATCATATATTACAGATTGTTTTGCAACTCATATGCTGTTGTTTTTCAGACTGAGCAAATGAAGCTTCTGTTCTGTTCCTAAGGGTGTGAATTAACTATAGAATTAAATTTCTTTTGTTGCAGTTCTTTCCGAATCCGTCTTTGAGATGGGCACATGACTTTCCTGCGACAGAAGAAAGAGTATCTAATTCTTGCAATACCCTTGTGGCATCAGTCCCACTAGCTACACACATCGGAGGATCGTCTTTCAGAACAATCAAGATATAGATCATGAACATGGTGGATATGTGCATCTATTTTGAATTATAAATGCAGCACAATGAAGTATTAATTTTGTATTATATGTGTGTAGTATTACATGATTACCCCGGATATATATATAAAATAATGAACATGTCAAAGATGATAATGTGAAGGAAGTTTGAATCTGTTACTGGTAGCCAGTAAATTTATATACTTTACATTTTTCTGTTCTATATAGGGTAAATTATTAAATTTTAATGAGTTTAATTATTATTTTAAACAATGTAACTAACTAATTATCATTATTGGCATGAGCCTTTCATTCCTTAGTATGTTTCTAGGAGTACTATTTCCTGAATTCTCATTTTTATTTCATATAAACTATTGTTAAAACTATGTCACTAAGTGCAGTGTCCTATGATCTGTTAGTAAGCCAGTTCACACTGGGACCAAAATATTCTTTTTAATGTTTGGCGCAAATTTTCCTGTAATCCATTTTATAATTCGATGACTAACATGAAATGTAGATATTTAAGTACTTACATAACTTTCCATAACTATCTGAACTGTATTTTAGTCTTGCTTTCATGATGTACTTTACTGTATCATATATCTTACGCTGTTACATATCTGTTACAGATGACGTTTATTTATTCATAATGTTTGTTAATGTGACACTGAATGTACACATACGGTTGTGAATTATGGTATTGTATTAACTGAAAGAGAGAAAAACATATGTATATTAGGTAGTAATACATCGAATCTTGCTTATAAGTATGTTATGGTTGATCATTCTGCCTGATTGCTTTGCAAATAATTCAGTAATCTCATCACATTGTATTGATAAGCATTCTTATTTTTAAACACATTATTGGTATTGGGGATAATTGTCAGCAAAATTATTTTTGTTTTTTTATTCCAGAAATGCATTTTTCGTAGACATGATATATGGTACATCCGCAGTTTTCCATTCTTCTATTAAATTCCCTGCACACTTGTGGCAATTTAAAACTTGGTAGAGTGCTTTGTCAGTAAACATAAATATATCTGTAAAACTACATTGTGATTAAGTAACAGTTCATTTGAAAGCAGTTTGCATATTTTTCTATACTTTTAGGAAACATTGTGCAAAAACTGTGGTGTGAAGTAGAGAGTCAGGTAGTCAGTCAGTTATACAACTAAACAAATGTTTTAGATTTAGATAATTTACGAGTTTGAGTGTTCAAAGATGGAGTGGCAGAGTATAATGTATATTTTCAAGATCTAACATAATATTATTGTACACTTTTACCAGTCCCCGATTTCTCTAAACAAACTTGAGTTTAAGATTTTGCTCAGCTGAGATTTCTCCCATTGACTCAGTGCTGTAACTTGAATAAAATTTCAGCTGGGCTTTACTTTTTACTCAAGTTACAGCACTGAGTCAATGGGAGAAATTTCGGCTGAGTAAAATCTCAAAGTTTGTTTCGAGAAATCGGGACCAGGTGTTGACATTAATTTTGAACTTATTATTAAGGTCAAATCTTTATAACCATAGTTTCAAATAAGTCTACTCTTTCCTGAATATATATGATGTAAAGAACAATTTGATAATTAATTGTAAATAATAAGTAACAGGAGAATTCCAATATTTTGAATATTTCTCCTAAATATATGAACCTGATGAAGATGAGTTCATGATAAAAACAATGACAATCAACATGCACATCAGACATTTGTAAGAAATAATATAATATAGAAATAACATACATTTGTTCATTGGTTTGGTAGGTGTTGGCTAGTCTATCATTTATATCTCTCATTGCAAGAAATCAAAACTTATCTATTTATTTCTTGCTTACTTTATTATAGCAACAATATTCAAATAATTATACTTTGCAATACTAACATTTCTTTCCTTTTAAACTGCAATTGTATATTTTATTATTCCTTATTCAGTTCATAAACAATTGGAATAATGCAACCACATGCATTTTGTAAATTTAGTTGTGTTGATGGAGGATTGATTTCATACCTTGTTTTATCCAAACTAATGTGATACAATTGTTGTAGTTTGTAAACACTTAATAATAAAATATATTTTCTACTATTTTCCTGTTCATACATGTAATCATCTTGTCTATGCCATGTGATCTAACGCGGCTTAGGCCATGTACGACCCCTTGCCTGCAAAGCCTATGAATTCCCGGCACAGCGAGATCAAAGGGCTACGGTCGGCACTGATAATTCAATCAGATGCGTTCTAAGATGTAGTAGCTCCACCTATTGTTGGTCACAACAATGACGTCAAGCGCTGTCACCTGCAGAATTTGCTCGGTTGCCAAGTGTGGGCAAATCCTTTCTAAGACTTGTCTAGTGAAAAATCTACTTGCAAAGGTGTTGGGTAGAACCCACAATAAGGTGATGGGCTGTCAACATATTATGTCATGCCAAGCTGAGTCAACTCACGAAAGTAGCTGTTAATAGAACATGTTTTCATTGGTTGGTTTAAAATTATACACACGGGCAGACAACTCGCTATGCCACTAGGGTACCATTTGCCAGCCGGATAAATGGAGGCTATGATGGGAAGGGTAGTAAACGTAGTCATGTGTATCTCAGAGTTCTCGCTTCCCTGGGGAAGATGACATGTAATTTATCCATCAGCTGTCGGAAGGACGAAATACAATTTCGGAACAACAGGGATGATAAAGTCATGAATTTGCCTTCAAAATATCAAATTATCTTCAGGCACAGACCCATGTGCCCTATGGTATTTTAATTCTGAAGAAAAATTTCTATTTGCAGGTAATAGCACAGTGGTGAGAGACCTGGCTACAAACCTAAAGTTTGAGTTTATACCCGGTCCATAGACCCAGCATGGTGAATGGTTTCATGTGCAGGGTCAATGGATGCAATGTTCGTATGCATTTTAACTCTTTTTATCCTTAGTTCATCGGGATCACACATAGATTGTGGATTTTAACGGAAAACTATTATTATAGGATATTCTCCCATTTTACACAGATTGCCATTTCGTTTAAATCCTATGGGATAATATCATAGCCAGTTGACCTACTTTGGTCTGGGCAAAATCTAACAGAACCGCTACAAATGTAAGTCGTTCTGGTTGCACGAACCACTTCTATTGCTACAATAATTTTAGCTAACCTATTCTCAAGCATTGTAGTGACAATAGTGTGTCATGCAATGGACTTGTATGGCTCCCTAAAATTTGACTTACAATCAATTGTAGCGCCAACTGTCCTGAGCAACAGGGCCAGATAAGTTGCTTTCTATTATCTGAAAACTTGCATTTGAGATTTCATCCGTCACACATTTATACAGAGTTGTGTCCCTTGTTAAGAACTAGGGCGCAAGTTTCTCTCTAGATGTATTCAATCATATACTTCACTTTTAATCGAACCGTTTTTGGCATGTTTTTCATGCTGCGTTTTATTTTATCCATTCATATTGTATAATTAATTCATTCATCGTCACTTGAGGGTGAAAGATTCCCGCTGTGACGTAAAATATTAATTCACTCACTGACTCACTAGATGGCCTCAGACTACAATTATTTATTTCTTGGTTGAGCAACTTGTGGAAGTGATGTCAGAAGACATAGTCCTCTATGAGATGGGCTGTGGCTTGCTTGCAATTACAGATTTTGCAGATTTCTGCAGGTGGAATGGCAGATGAGTTCATATTGTCTGAAGGAAGGCTTCCTTTGACCAAGGTTTTCATAAAACCTTGAAAACCTTACTCTGGCCCTGTCGGTGGATTTGTTAAGTTCAGTGTACATTCTTGGACACTGACCATGACCTTGCTTACCGTAGCAATTGGGAAGTACTGATCAGTTTTAAGGAAATCCACACCACGTTACATTTCAAAACTATTTAATGTCATAATTCTTGGATGCAACAATGATTTTAAACAATATAGTTCTATCATTGGAAGGGCCATTGATAGTAATAATAATTATATCTATGAATAGGTCAACAATGAAAGACAGAATAAGCATAACATATATTGCAGGCATGATGGTAACATATATATATATATATAACAGAACTTGTCCATAATTACAACTTAACATAATTAAGTAATAAATACAATCCCAAAACCATATAAAACAACTTCTGCAATAGATGAAGAGCTACAATAAATCCTCAAATATGATTAATACAGGCGGAAATGCAACTGGAATAATTAATCTTGAGATGATCATTCAAGCTATTGTAAACATAAAACAAACAGTGCAAGATATTGTCTTGAAGGTTTTGTAGCAAAATAATATTGTCACTAAAAAATACAAACAACTAGAAGACCACTCTTGTGGGGTGGTCTTGTTATTCAAATGGCGGTATAAATTGGCACGGAAATGTTATTGTACATTCCGATATATCATTATTTAAAAATGTTTTTATAAAACAAATAGATGTAGTTGTACCACCAATGTAGAACCAAAGGCTGAAAATATCAACATTTTCTGTAAAAGAAAAAAGAAAATGAAAAGAAAAGAAGTCAACGCAATGAAAACATATACATATTTTGTCTACCTGACAATTGGCCACATAATTAGAATTAAAGCGCTATACATAGAGCTAACAGAAAATACTTTCAAAGGCTTGTGAATCATAGGGCATAATTTTGTGAAAATACAGTTCAAATTTCCTTATTTTTATTCTTAGCGTGTCTCAAAATGGACGTCTCTCATCTCCCGATCTCGCTGAGATGATTTCCCAGCGACTCTTTGTATAAGTGGTCCACGTCTCGCAACATGGTCGATGTTTGGCAGACTAATCTGGTCAGTGTGACGTGTAGACAACAGCATGCTGCAACACAGAGAAAATACACGATGTCACTCAAGTTCACGCCCCAGTGCAGCTTAAAACATTTATGTATCGACCATTATTGTAATCCCAGCCACTATTTGGGTGCAGCTGTAACCATATTTGTAACCTTTGTGTATGTTCACTCATAGTTGGTTGATCATGCTGATGTAGTATCAACTTCAACCACTAGTGTCACCCATTAACACTAATGGATGATGATGTGTTGATGGTGATGATGACAGCAGTGATGATGGTGTCAATCATTACAATGGTGACAACAGTGATGGCAGTGATGATAATGATGACGGTGACGATGATGAAGATGAGGATGGTGATGACAAGGATGATGCCAATGATGATGGTAACAGTGATGATGGTGATGACAATGGTGACAACATGATGATGACAAGAAGGAGGAGGATGGTGACAACAATGGTGACCAAGATGATTATAATCATATTGATGGTGACAATGTAAACAATTAATAATAACACTGGATTTAAAGAAAGTTTCACAAGATGCAAGTGACTATGGAAAGTATGTCCTTAGTGAAACTAATATTCAAGCTTCACAAAGGAAGTTTTAACATTAACTTAACAGGGCAATCAGTTTCCATAGCCACTTGGGTATTGTAAGTTATTATAATGTTTCAATTGATCCACTAATAGAATGACCTATGGAAAATTACTGACAAAGGTATATATCTATAGTGAGCTGAGCCCATTCAGACATTTAATGTCATAAAATGCTTGTGACTTCAATCTATGCCTGTGGTATCATAAAATGCTTGTGACAGTACTATAATAAACATATATGCTTGCATTGCAACTTTATAACATGCCTCTGATGCCATAAAAGGTTTGTGACAATACTATGCTTGTAATGCCATAACATGCTTGTGACTTCATACTATGCCTGTGATGCCATAAAATGATTGTGACTTCATACTATGCCTGTGACCTCATCATAAAATGACAGTAACTTCATAATATGTGCCTCACTTCATTTCATACTACAGCATATGCATGTGACTTCATAAGTTCATACTATGACAATGGCATCATGTTTGTGGAACATTACAACATTGTAGATTACAAAATTAATTTACATAATTCAAATATGTTACATGTATTAAAAATATACTCAACAAAATAAATTCAGGGCTGGCAGATATTTGGGGTACATTTCTCTTAATATGGGACAAAATAAAATTTTGCGAAAATATAAAATAACAAACCCTGTGAGTTAGAATTTATTAAAATACATGTTCAAAATCATATCTGATGTCCAAAAAGGTAAATGGACGTTAAATAATTTTATTGAGTATATTACTATTTCCACAACAAAATAATTCATTTTAAATATCTTAATCTATGTGAAAAAGGTCAATTGTCAGATTGATTCATGCACTGCACTCTGGGAATACAGCAGGTCAAATGTAACCATAGCAATTTGAGCAGCACTGTACTTGATTAGGAATACATTTGATTAAGAATACTAAATACATATGTAAAAGTGATGATATACGTCTTACCTGACCATAAGCACTCTTCAGGAAGCAATCAGCTATTGGAACAACACACTTGACAAACACAAACTCGTAACATCGTCAGTGCACTTAGTTAAAGCAATCAAAGTCACTCGTGTGCAAATGAAAACTGGGGTTAGCACAATTGTTTTTAAATGACATCATTGTGACACTTGAAAATTGGTCAGTTTTCAATTTCATTTAAAACAGCATTTAGCTACAATTTAACACAGAAAGAAATTAACAATTTTTATTTTCATATAAATTCAAGATTGTAAGTGTATGGGTGTACATATGCTCCGAATACAGACGGTACATGCGTATAGGCTAGTACAAAAGAACCACGAGGTGGGTACGGCTACAGAAATGATATTCTAAATTAAAAGAAGACAGTTCAATCTGAATCTAAGGTAAGGAACAGAATTTTAAAGAAAAGATATCTACTGTCACAGATGAAATAAAAGTACATTAAGAAGTCTTACCAATCACCTACACTGTATAAATAACCAACCAAATCCCAACTTAGGAAACACAATCATATAAATGTTAGGAAATGATGGAAGAGAAATTAAATGACGCTATAATAGTAAGCATGACATGATGAGACGATTGAAAGTAAAGACATGCAAGCTTGAGTTTGGCACAAGAAAATTGTTATTAACCATCTCCCTGCCAGAGGGAATGAGATATGCTGCAAGGAGCTGTCATTTTGATTAATCCAGCAGGGAGAGAGTTAATGAACAGCACTAACAATAATGAAGACTAGGCCCAGGATTACAACTTTTCTTAAACAGGAAAATGTGGTGTGATATACTTGTGGTTTCTGTTATTGTTTGAACTGGTAGTTGACTTAATACATTTCAGGGATGTCATGTTACATGTAAAAGCTCCTAGAATGAATAATGATTGAAATTAAGATATTTTCTTTTAAAAAGAAATTTCTACAAAACCGTATGATACATTGGGAAAAATAGCTCAGTGTTCTCCTGTACAAAATGGTTCAACTCTATGGTAATGCTAACTCCAACCTTATCTATGGTTTAAGGTTGGACAATAATACATTAGATTTACATTTTCATACAGGAGCCCATGTTAACACGCTAGTATTGATTTCCAATGATAACATGCTTATATTTTTAGATTTTGTTTTTATCTGTATACTACAGTTGTTAATACTGAGTCGACTACCAGTACATGTAGTTTTATATACCATCCTAGATCTACCAGTATAAATAAAACAACTACAAAGTACATGATTATATAGCACTACTGGTAATTGCAATGGTAACTTTCCACAATATGAAGATGTACTATGGATATAATTGTGGCCCCAAAAGATGGGTCATTAACAATAACACATTTATTGCAGGTATATTGCAAAATGTCGACAGCAATTGAAAAGTGATCATTTCACTATTGAAAATTCTCTGAACAATGGTTCACTTGAAGCAATATGCATGGTGTACATCACAGTATGTAATTAGCATTGTTTTGTACATTGAAAGCTATTTAACAATTTGAAAATGTTGGATAAATTATGGTCTGTAGTACATTGATAATTATTTCTCTAAAATTTCTACTAAAATCTGTGTAATGTTTTACTAATGTATAATATTTACCAGATACAATAATAACTAGAAATGAGGAAAATAAGAGATAGAACATTTAAGAAATCCAGAGGTTACGTAATCGAGAGAGAGAGAGACACACCAAGCAGACTTCATGTACACCCATACTTACAACATGACATTCTTCTTTAACTGTTCCTCAGCACTAACTGGGAGCTTGAAGAAGTCAATGCTGTGTGCGGTGCCACTCTTGTCTGTGTAGTGCTCACGATGAGCCTGAGAGAGCTGGAATGAACATTTTGTCAGAATAACAGAACAAACATTATCATGAAAATATGTCGAGAAAATAATAAATTTTACTTTAATAAAATAAGAAAATTAATTAAATTTATTTTATTTAATCTCATTAATGCTAAAATGGGAAGTAACAGTTGGAAAAAAATGTGTGCACTTTGGTCCTTGTCAAATATTGTTGTAGGCAATTATTTTGTCATTTAAATTTTATTTTATTTTTAAAAAGTTGTTTCTTCAATACTCGTTTCCAAAACTGTAAAAAAAAATTTAAAAATTAAATTGAAAAGATCATATATTTGACAAGGATGGTAGTTTATTGCCCAGACCCAGAACAGGACCTGGACTTGTGGTCTATTCTCCAGACCCGGACCCAATTCCTGGCAATCATATTTTTTATTCATATTTTGGGTCACGTGAGCCAAGCTGGGAATTGGGTCTGGGTCCAGTGATTAGACTGCAAGGCTCAGTTCTGGGTCAGGGAATAGATGATAGTCCATTTATTTAGTACACACTCTTTAAAAGCATGCTCACATCGCCCAATGTAAGGATTGTCATTGCTATTGATAGTAGAAAAAATGATAGAAGAGAAATGTTTTGAGTCTAGAACTGAAAACAGAGTTGGAGAAGATGCCAGGTGACAAGGCTAGGTCAATCATTAGTTCCTCACCTGATCAAATCTATACAGCTGCTCTTTCCTATCATGGTCGATGTTGGACAGCTGATACTTGGGCGCTGCTATATATCGGTCGTAATTTCGACTGCGATTGCTGATGACTAGGTCGGGGTTGTGGGTGTAGTATGTGGGGAACTCTCCACCTCTGTGATAGGGATCATGGGAACTGCTCAAGACGTTGGAGCGATAATCTTGGAAGTATTTAGAAGTGGCGTTCCCGTATGTCTCGCCATAGTCGTATTTTACAGTTGGGCAGTGACCTCGGTATCTGTAAGGAATATAACAATCATTAGGATATTCTTATCTTTGAAAATTATTAATTTTAAACATTAAAATTGTAATTGAATTATTTGTATGCCAAACTGTTGAGTAATCTTTATTTTACATTCCAGTTACATTTTAATTAAGCAGTATAATATCTAATGGATCTTCCAGTGATAATAATTACAATTGTTTGCTACTTTAGGTACATAGGTTTGGGGCGAATATATTATAATATATTTGTAAGCTTATAGGTAGTTATATGTGAGAAAATATTAAGTCTGATTAGATAATGATTTATATAAATTTAGAGATTGGTAACAGGAATCACATGAGTTTAACAGTTAGAAAATGTTGACAAAAAACCGAATGTGTTAGCCAAATTGCCAAGAGTCGAGATGTCATTTTATAAAATTACGTAAATGTGGCAATGTCACAATGCTTGTTCACCATTATAAAACATTAGTAAACCGGTAGATTCTAATCGGTTTATGAATTCTTCTGTTTATCCTAACGCAAGGCATATTTATAGTATACAGATCATAATAAGTGATCAATATATCGTAGTAATATAAGACAATATTATTAGTAGTAATATATGATTACTTAGAATATTCACATTCTCATCCACTGTGATCCAGAATATTAATTTAGGCATCTACGTACATCACTTGACTTCCTAGTTAAAAAAGCTTTGTTCTACAGACAATATTAAATGTTATTTACCCTGGCATGAACCGAGGTGGAATGTAGTTTGCATTATGCGTTGTTATCAGTGTTCCCGCTGCCCGCGACATGTTGCTGTTGTGATAAATTCCCTGTCTTGATGATCAATCAACCCTGATTTGAACGACCGACTTTGTTTACATAGGCAACCATAGACGAAGCGCAACTCCGCGGAAGTAAATAGTCCCAGGTTGGGTGTCAAATATTAAAATATGTTTATCATAAACACTGACAACCTCCTAATAAACTTGATGAACAATTAATAGAAAGGTGTACAAACTTACATTAATATATTTATAACTAAATCATATCATGAATGTGTTATTCATAGAAACTCGAGATATAAACTGGTTTTCTTTGAAGGCGCCGCGCCAGCTTGCCACTATTTGTAAGGATCACAGCTTACTTGCGACGACGCGTAGAAATCATTTCATAGCAACGGCGACGAAACGTCTAGCTGTCTAGGTGCGTCTTCGAAACCCCGTTCTCGAGTTGACTCGACACGAGAACGGGGTTTTGAACATAGAAAACCAACACGCGAACGAGATTTTCACACCCCACTTGTTGGCGGGTTGGCGGAAGATCGAACGAGATCACATTCGGCACGCATTTAAGCGTTCGCAACCGGGAACACGAGATCACGGTTCTCGGGCAACTCGAGAACGGGGTTTCGAATACGCCCTAGGTGTTCGAATCTGAGATATATTTTAATAGTATACTATTTAAATAATTTATGTGGGTTTTAAAAAAAATGCGCTTTGCTTGTTTTACTTCACAGATTAAGTTGTCATTTTTGACCGAATTGGAGTTTAAAATGCAAAGTATATGCACTTAGCATACCTATAATAACTTTTGTACCTCCAAATATCATTTCACCGCTGTAGGATAGGTAAACCTCCATTGCAGTTTACATTTCCGGTAAAACCCGAATAATGCAGTTGCTAATATACTAGTTATAATGTCTCAATTGTCTATAGTCTAATACACTAAGAGCGATAACACTAAAAATATTGAAAACCAGTAGGATATGCATAAAATAAATAAAATATGAACAAACAGGAAATAGTTATCCTATGTACATGGACCTTCCGCACTTTCGATTCCCGGTCGCGTCATACCATACCGGTCGCCTATGGGTGAGATATTCCCGCTGCGACGTAAAACAATAATAATAATAAACATACCAAAAGACGTTAAAATATGGTACTTGTTGTTTCCCTGCTCGGCGCTCAGCATTAAAGGGGTATCAAGCAAGGACGGGTCGGCTCGGAATCAGTATACTGTTAGTGGGGTATCCATGTTTTAGATGCGGCGTGATATTCCAGTGAGCTAATGCTATGAAAACTGGTGGAAATCCAAACTAGTACAAGCAGTACATAATGCATGCAAGCCATGTGAGTGAAAACAATCTTGAAAGTGGCACTAACCCCCCAAATCAACCAACCTACCTATGCACATGTCTGTGAAGCAAGATCCGTCACTATATTGCAATGAATATGTTCAGTATGGTCGCTTTAAAAATAATGATGCATTACGTACTACATTAGTAGCCAACATTGATAATCTCAGTACTAATTATCAATACTACTGAACCCGGATATATCTAGGCCGATTTCGGAAATGAAATAATTAACTGACAACTCTTGTGTTGACATAATTATCTAGAATTTTAAGTAATTCCAAAACGAATGCACAGAACCATCCTCGAAATCCCGACCATTATGCATAGCCACGTTTACATCATTCTGTCAAATGATATTAAGTAGGCATAATGGTCGGGGATGATGCAGAACAAAAACGTGTTTTAGGTGGTTATGTTTGCCGTGTGCGTTGAATGAAAACAGAAAATATTGTTTAGCTAAACGTGTTTATATAAAAAAAAACCACACACACCATGTTAATTTCGAAAACATGTTTAGATTATTTTTGGACGTGTGCGTTGCTTCCTAAACAAAAAACGCGCTACTATATAAACAAAATGTACATTTAAAGAGAGTGGTGTTGGGGGCACCTACATATTATGAGTTGATAACGAATTTATCTTTACTGAACACATTACTATTGCAATTTTAGATGAATTTTGTAAGTGTATACTAGCTTAATATATAGGTAGCGTATATTTAGATACCACAATTTTAATTTTGTGATAACTTCAGTTGAATGTTTACATAAACATTTTTCAATTTCATCTCATCAGTGTCAACATATATACCCCTGCTAATAATGAAGTAACTTAATACCACTCGAGTTTCAATAGTATTGCGTATCCGGCGGTGTGAAAGAGTTCGTTTGGTCGTAAATATACCTGTATACTTAAATTGTTATGTTTAACGTATTTCTGGCATAATGGGTAATGCATATTTTCAAAATAAAAATTATTATCATGTTAGGTTCCATTGCAAAAAAAACCCCAGGAATCATTACTTATTGCAAATTATTACCCCAGCTTGTTGTTTAAAGTGTGACGAATGAACACCATAGGTTTCTAGCTTTCCCATTGATTGAAATACCAGGCCCCCGTGTCACGACGGCCTACTAACTATTTAGACGCTCCTAAACCAGTCGTAAAGGTTATCACCTCGTAACAAGTGTTTCACGACGACGTCACAAGTATTATCCCTTTTTAAATATGCATCTAACTTAGGAGGTGATAAACTGGATCATAAAGTTAGGAACAATATAAAAATAAAAATAATTGGAGATTATGAATGATCGATTGACAGAAAATAGATATAATTGATCAATATAATTGTCAATAATTGTTATAAACACCACTACACGTAAGTTGTTTAGATTTCAGTGCTTGTCAATAGCAGTAAATGTTTTAAATTCGACTGTTATTTTTAATATTTACCAGTAAGTAATAAAATTGGCTTCAACTTTGTGTTCACCATTGCCTACCAGTATTTCTTCATGTTCATTGATGGGTTATACGACATTTTTCCTTCATCATTTATTATTATTATTTTCAAAAGACTTGTGCACAGTGACTACCGGCGGAATATAATAAAAATAATTGTTCTTATTTTCCTAAGTGGAAAAAATCTGGTCGGCGGATCCGTAAACCAGGGAATCAAATAACTATGGCCTTAATCGAATAAAAACGTTGTTATGTTTCAGCGGGCACAAGTTGAAGCTGTGTATCAAATGGAAATATGTCCGGACTTTTACTGTCAATTGTCTGTCCTTGTGTAACTGGATTATATATTAAAAGCAAACTGACCATGTTCATTCATTTAATTGCCGGGAAATATTTATTTGAATTGGGGTTTAGTACCGCTTTCAAGATTCTTTCACTTATATCAGTGCTTGTCAGTTTAGGGCAGGAGGAAACCGGCAATATCCGAAGCGCTGAATGTTGCAGTAAACCTGCGAGCACCGGCTGGTACCGACAGACGAATGATGATAACTGTATTGCCGTGGTACAGACAGCGCATCCTATCCATATCGCGTCAGAAATATAACTTTCTCGAACATGACAGGATCATGGCACGGGAAGCTGAACCCAGTGTCTTTGGCTCCGAAGTCCAAACGTTCTTTCATTGCGTTACCACCCGCCCTACTGGAATTCTAATTGGCCCTCGTTGCCGTTGGTGTAAACCCGTAGATCCAAGTAAATATCGCACAGGGAACATAGAAAAGTTCAACAATTGTGTGAAGTATTGTAATCTGATTTGGTCATTGCGGCATTGATGCTGTATTCTGTATTCTTCCGAGTTTAATAGATGAAGTTTAACAGACATCGTAATAATATGAAGTGTAAAATAGTATCGTTTGATGTCGTTAGTTGAACAAGTACAAAGTATATATTTATATATAATTCTCATGTGTTGTTACAGGAGGTCAAGTGTAATCTGATAAAAATACAACCCAAGTCTCTGACCAATATGTATTGACCTTTTCTTTTTTTGGTCCAATAAAAAGCAAAGCGCATTATCATACACACTGTAGGCTAATATGCAGTGTATGATGTAGTAGTAGTTGTAGTAGTAGAAGTAGTAGTAGTAGTAGCAGTAGTAGCAGTAGTAGTAGCAGTAGTAGTAACAGTAGTAGTAGCAGTAGTAGTAGCAGTAGCAGTAGTAGTAGTAGTAGCAGTAGTAGCAGTAGTAGTAGCAGTAGTAGTAACAGTAGTAGTAGCAGTAGTAGTAGCAG
>JAUTBT010041822.1:0-17133 GCA_032361225.1 Lepetodrilus schrolli | reverse complement strand
ATATCTTAAAATTGTCGCTCAACGTGAGGCTTGTATCGTGAGATAAGAGTTAGCTGGTATTTAAAGCAGTTTCCAATCGTATTCGAGTGATCTCTTTGATTCGTTCAATTCAACATTGTTATACCCAATGTTCCCTATTACTCCGTTGTTCCCAAACTGTTCTCGTGTACCAATAATGTTCACTGTTCCATATTACTCCATTATTCCCCAGTTCTCGTGTACCCCAGCCCTCATCCGTTCCCATCCTCCCTGCTACCCACTATTCACCAGTTGTGTCAGAACGATGTCCTTGGGGCTGTTGGAGGAGTGACAACTATTCGATGTATCACACTATAAGATCGACCCAGTTACGACAGGTTATGATTTATGCATAATACATATTTTAGTTTGTAGTTTGAATAAATTCATCCGTAGTATTTATACAGCGCCTCCAGCAAACACTGCGCTCGCTTCTCCTGGCATTTATTCTGACAAATATCTAAAATAACATCGAAATGTTTGGGAATGTAACCATCAAAACATGCCCAGTGAAACAAATCAAAGCATGGCAGGGCCATAATATTTTGATATGATATCGAGTAAACTATCTCTTCCTCGCCTCCGGTTAACAGCGAGCCGGGGTCACGTGATTGAATCTGGGTCACGTGACCAGCACGAAAACAGTTCCATTCTTATGCACGTGACTGTCATAACAATCGAGATTATTGTGAAAGATTAGATTCCACGTCACGAATAATTAAGATAAATATTCTGGTTATAAGAATGCACGGTCAGTGTAGTCATGTAGAGGAAGTGAATAGCATTGTAGGCAGTGAAAACACATACATACTGGTAGTATTACCTTTAATTTAAAGCCATGGGTATGTATCAAAGAGTAACCGCATTCAACTGATTGGTAGGCCTACGTTTCAGCTCCCACGTTTGAAGACACGCGACAAGCATGGGCCTATATGCACGAAGTCATGTCGACGCTACTATATGCATGAAATAATGTCGACAGTATTATATTCGCATATTTATGTCGACACTACGAGTAATATTCCGCCCCGTTGTCACAACACTACCAAATGCACGAACTATGCCTGACACTATATAGATGCGTGTATTTATGTCTACGTATACTGTGTGCACGTACTTATGTCGACACTACTGTATAATATATAGTCATGTTGACACTACTATGTAATGTGCAGTCATGTTGACACTATTATATAATGTACAGTCATATTGACACTACTATATAATGTACAGTCATGTTGACACTACTATCTACTATGTAATGTACAGTCATGTTGACACTACTATGTAATGTACAGTCATGTTGACACTACTATGCATAGTTAGGCTATGTTCTGTTCCGTTCTGCATGTAGTTATGCCTACACTACTAGTCTATATAATATGCGCACGAAGCCATGTTGACACTACTATTTTGAGTACAAACTCATGCTCAACTGAAGGTTTTCTTCGTAAATACAAATATAAACTTTGATTGTGCATGAAATCAAACTCAAAAAGCTTAGTAATCTCGTGGCCAGGCAACAAATTGTAAGCAGACAAAACACGTCAAATCTCGTAACTGTAACGACATCGCTTGCACGTGCATGACGCGTGTGCTGTATTTATAAGTGGCCGTGAATCATGCACTCCTCGACACAAGTGGCATTATAGACAAACAAATACCATCACCTGACATTCTGAACGAGGAAGAATTGTTTGTGTCTCCTCATCTTTGACTAACAGCTGAAGGGATATTCTAGCGGCATGTTTATGTGCCCATGAATATTCGGTTACTATCAGCGTATGTTGCAGGCATAGAGTTAAGTGTCGTGAAATCCTCGCCACGTGTACATGAACATGAACATTACTGTGTCCAAAACGTTATAGAATAATCATATCATGAAAAATACATACAATAATATATACCGTATAGACACTAAACATTACATTCAATTCTTATGCAATTCCAATTTAGTCTGTTTTGTCATGAATACTATTTGAAAAAGAATAACACTACTATACAGCATTTATATGTCAGAACTGGGCACTTCTGTGCGAAATGGCGTAAGTCTAAGGTAGCATTATTCCCAATCTTAGCCATAGACTACACTATTGCTACGGTTGGAGTTACGGTTACCTTAAAGTTACGCCAGTTCGTACAGGAGAGCCCAGAACGTTTGTGTGCAACCGTATACTACTAGCATTACTATAACGTATCGTACACACCACCGTTGAGTGATTTTATGAAAATTAAGAGATTGCTTGTATCTAGCATTGATTTGTTTCACAGTGCACACATCGCTGTACATGTTTAGCTGTGCATGGGATTGCAAGCCCGCAATCAAATCACACTACACGTGCAATTACTGGAGCTGAAATTTATCTATAGGCAGCAATCAATACATGCAACATGAACCCGGTTCGCCTCTACTGTCGTGTCGTAATGCCTGGAAGCTGGTAACCGATATCGCTTATCAATAGAGCATGCTATTGTATGCTAAAGTAGGCCGGTATGTTCCATTACCAATGTCGGATATATATAAACTGAGATTACTATACATGTTCATATATTCCAGCTTTTGTTAACGACGTCATATCAAATTTCAATTATATCAATTATACATATTCCGCATAATTTTAATGAGTCGTTGTTACATTCTGGTATACAACACTTAAATTACTAGTATATAAATTATCATACATATTTCACAGTAATATATTTAAACGCGTCGTTGTTCTATTCTGGTATGCACCTCCCCATGCATTCCCTTTGAGGAGGTGGGGGTGGGGGCGACATGGTTGGTGCTATAAAGATATTATTTAATAAATTTAATGGTGCAGTGTTAATTAGAAATCCGAACGATTGAGAATGAATAAATTAGAACAAGCTATTGATACACAGCATTACTCGTCCATAATAAGGTACGTATTAGTGTTTATTCCATATAAGTCCTGTTATACCATACTGGTTACCGGACTATATGATCTCGATATCTTATACTAGAGTCCCATGTCGACACGCACTCGGTAATCGCAGGTCAATGTGTCTTAATTACTGGTGCTATTAATGAGATGAGCCCTTGTTGTAATGAGGTCAGAAACTACTTACATTTAGAAATGTTTGCCTCTGGTGTATACCGTTTACTGTAATCGATCTGTTTAATCGCCTTATGTTTTATAATGAGCTTATACATATACTCTGCAGCGTAAATAACGTGCCACGGAATACCCGTGTCTCGCCATGACTCTAGGAGAAAGTGAAATAGATATACTGGTGAGGTTTATGAATTATATACGACATGTATATATATATATATATATATATATATATGATGTATTTTATATTTGACGGTTTCGTCTATACGATTGCATAGGATACATCAAGAAATACATTAATTAAATATATAATCTTTAATAGTAATACATACATGTAGAATGCAAGTAATTTTGCTTCCATGAGCAAAATGTCTTGTGGTTAGAGTCTTAACCGTTTCAGACAATAGTGTAATAGTTTTATTTAATTATAGACAATAGTAATTCTATAAATTTGACAGTGCAATCAGTCTGCGAGAGACAGAACCTGGTATACATCTACAGCCAATACAAAGCTTTCAATTTGTGAAAATAACTTTACGAATTCGTAAACTTATTCCGGTGTACTCACAGATAGTCGCCGTTACGTAATAGTGTTCCAAGGCATAGTTAATACGCTGAGATTTATTCGCTTGACCAAGATATTCATACACACGGATCGTATACATATTGGTATGTATTGCATTCAACACACACAGGGTCACATGAAACTTGCATAGTGGCAGAATCAGAAGCACATTAGTATTTTTTAATTGCTCTGAATTGCATACCCCACCAGAACCTGTCTGAATATGTTACAGTTGTACTGTATGTTCAACTTCACCTGCCTGGGATAAAAACGTCTCCTTTGTATTGTGGTATGTAGCGGAACAACCCGCAGAAGTATGTATTGAGATTAGATGGATTATCGGTCAGAGTAGGTGTCGCTGTACAATATAGTACTACTATACGTATACAAGATCCAGGATTGCTTTATTGTAGATATTCGGCACAGTGTTCAATAATTAGGCACTCCCAAATATACTAGTATATACTTGCACATAGCTTCAATGATATAGGCCGGGAGCTGAGTAGACCTACCATTCCCCCCTTCCCCCGGACAATTTGTCATGGGTACCAAAATGTTCAATAGAGTCAACCCTACCAGAAAAATATGATGTTCCCACGAAAATAGTTCATTTCAAAGTGGTAAAATGGAGCTGTTTCCATGGTAACATACCACAAATTAGGGGGGGTGCATGGTAGGTCTAGTCACCCCCCGGCCTAATATACGTATAGATCATAGTCAGATACACTAATGTATAAATCGTTAAATATATCCAATTAAACCTTGCTACGAAATGTGAATATTTTTCGGAGCTTGTGTATGACATTGGGATCGATATGTTGCATTAAGTATATGCTCAACTCGTTCCAGGTATAAAACAAAGGACAGTAATATAATTATTTCCTAAAATATAACTATAATGGTTAAATATGTATTGCTTGCAGTTAATTAATTGTACAGAACTTTAAAAGTTTTTTTTCCAAATTAAATTATTACCACCATGACTAAACAAGGAAAGCGAATGGAAACTTCACAATTTTAATTCCACTTTATTTGTGTTCGAATTCCGTATGTATACACAACATCGCCGGTTAATGTAACTTTACGTTGCCATTTGTTTTCTGCTTGGTTCCTCTCGGTTCCTATTGGTCAGGATCAAACCAATCACTACTGGTGTTGTTCAATGCTATGCCATGATATAATTAATACTATTTATGTAGAGCTGTGAGCATGCTTTGGTTGGCGCAATATAAACGTTCACATTACATGTATTATAATACCAAAACTGTACATTGAAACATCGAAGTTTTAAATAAATAAATGAATAGGGATGAAATGGTTCTGTCAATGTCACCAATCTGTCTATTCCATATATTTATATTGTTAATATGACAGCCTTATACATCATGCTAAGGGAATTATGGCTATAATTGCAATATTGTTGAAAATGTAATACATTTCCTTTCGTCATCTCTATATGCTTGTCTGTGTGCAGTAATTCAGCTATTTTAATTTTAATCAACTGTATATTGAATTGCAGGACAGTCTGCTATTCAATTACCCGACAACGATATAGCATGTGACATAAGGTGAGTATATTTCACACAGGACCAGACTAAGGTGATAGGCAGTAGCAGGTGTTAAACATTGTATTAACATCGGGATGCATTAAGTATTTCTAGTACATTTATGTAAAATCAGCATGTCTATGTAAATAATGAGTACTGTGACAAATGGTTTGCTGTATAAAGTTTACATCTTTCTAACAACACAATATGAAATTCAAATGGTAAATACAGACTGATAAAATGTAGATTTGTAGAGTGCTTTTTCCGAATAGAAACTGCTCAATAATAGTGTAATACTAATATTAGTTCGTGGGTGTATTTGACGTATTTCAATTGATGAACAAACGTTATCGTTTAACATGCACCTGTATACATTGTATTATATTCAATAATAGATACGATTCGGGAGAGGACACGTCTCGTATGAATGTTCTGTAGCTAGCGAGTCTAAGTCATATCGAATGTGGTTCGTAAATTATTGTAACATATATGAGCTATCCTACATGTACTTTCGTGATAATAGAAATCAATTAAAACGTATTATTAATGCAAATATCCTAACGTTCTATATAAAGAAGAACGCTTTGGTTTGCTTCCAAAGTAGCCGTTCCACATGACCTCATATAACCGTCAGCGTTTAATCGTTCATAGATAGCCAGTGGATATCGCATAACTTAGGTTACTTATCATTAGAATACGTTGGAAAGTCCGCTTCAATGGGCATGGATAGGAGTATTTACACGCCAGGCTTTGTCGCTCTGTATAATTACTGATCAATGCTCAGTCAACGGCTCGCGTTCGCTTCCAATACATTGCCCATTACTATTGGTCGCGAGCACGTCACGTGGCTTGTGTTATTATTGTAGGTACACGGGCGGTGGGACTCCACGGTTGAGAGGCTCAGTTGACTGTGGCGTGGAAGATCAGAGGAGTCACGGCAGTCGGTCTGAAAAATCCAGCGTCGCTCATCCCGCGGGAATTACACGCGTTCTGAAATCACCGAGAGCTTCCACAGGCAACTGATTGTAGCGCGGAGCTGCAGTGGAGATTGATCAGTGTGGTATAGTCTACGAAGAGCTCGCGTTCACACGGCGTATATGAGGCAGCACTAAGATTCTCAGCAGAAGTCTGGTGAGGATTCGGTCCGAAGTCGGACTACTATGACAGATCTGGATCCAGATTCCAACAGAGTCTTGTTGGAAGGCAAACAGAATAATCTTCCCAGAGGAACGAACAACGGTGCCATGAAGTCAGACAAGTATTTAGAAGACTGCGGTCGCCTGAGGTCCAAACTTAACCAACTGACATGCTATCTGTACGGTCTGGCAGCGGTGGTGGTAGCTGGGATGCTTATTCTCATCGTGGTAGTAGCAGTGCTGTACGGAAAACTCAGTCACGACGTTGCACATCATTCACACCAACCTAAAGTAGGAGAACAAATAGCCAAAATTCTAGAACAGGAGGAATTGTGTTTTCTGTGTAATGAAATGCGACTTGGACCCAGTCCAGAAGAGGAAAATATGCTCAATAAATTTATACGTAAGGAAGATCAGGATGGCGAGAAATGTTGTGTGGAAACTCCATCCCAGTTGTTAGATTTACTGGAATTGGTAAGTCTTTACATTGTTTACATGTTGATATTAACTCCAGATAAAGCTAAGCAACCCCGGGTATGCAATACGTTCCTACACTCATGCTCATACATAACGATCGGTAACTGATCCATTGAGTTCAACTAGCTTCCTGTACAGAGCCCACACTGAACATATACAATTTCCAGCCCCGTTTCTATTCCACAAACGTATCGATGACAGTAAGGACAGATGTAAAAGGATAGGTTCCACAGTCTCTTACAGGAATGCTTTCGCTACGAACAAGAAGTCGCATGATTAGGACATAACGCATCCTCTCCAAAGCCTCGCGTGTCATTCCAGCGCGCTCTCGTGAATACCTTCTGGAGATACCAGATACCGGTAATGACTACCAACAACTACATCTAGGAATAACGTTACGTATTAACTTTGGGATTCGTTCCCTGTACACGCGTGTAATTGTAGCATATCGGCCAGGTTCTGGTGTCAGACGTATACATTCCGACGGTGTTGGGCCCGCCAACATGTGGTACTCCTTTGTGGTGGGTTACTTTCTAGTGGAACGTCACAAGACCTACTACTTCTATGGTTCCGGCGGGCTTGCCTGTGTTTATATCATCTATAAACCAGGAAATACGGACTTTTCATTCTTATTCTTCTTCAAACACCCGTGTACAATATGTAACTTATACCGTCAATTTAGTGCTGTAGTCAGTGGACATCATATGACAGTGGCTGGTCTTATTATTAACAATTTACTGATGTCATTATTTACAGAAACTTAGAATTAGTGTGACCATGGTGTATTCTAGATGTGATAGGAATTGATTTTGTGTCGTTATTATTTGGCCTTGACCTTTAAGCCACCGGACACTATACTCAGATATCCATCTCTGGTACTGTTTCAATTTCAGTAAATTCTTCGAAATTTCATTTAAACCACTGCTTTCCACGTGCCCTAAGCATATTTTCATTTAAAATTATTATTATTTGTGGATACTTTCTAGTTGTTGGGAATAAATTATCTGCGATAATGTTGTTTCATTTTGAATCGACTGTCTTACGTTGCAATCTTCGCATTTCAAGTCGTCATCGCCATCTTTGGCTATTTTTAAGGATTTAATCAATACAAAAGTACAACAACTTTATTTTGATGGAACCTGACGACCATACTGGCTATTCTTTTACTGGCATCCTCCAGTCTCTCATTAATTATACGTGAAGAAGTCTGGTAATGTCTAAGCGAGACCCTGACACCTGTTTTGTAGGACACCTACTACGACGTATTACATCCCAGGTGGCTCGGCAATTATCATAAGCGTTAGCAATTACGACGTGCCCCGTAATAACAATTCCATATTCGCTTACCATATCAATATTTCATACACATTTTCCTTTGAGGTTTGAAGTAGCCGACGATAGTTATCACAACGTACTGATTTGACTGTAAGCATTCCGGAGACCCGAGTTTACATCAGCAGCTTCTTCCAAGCTGTTTATGAGATGTTCATTTGAAAATATATTCAGTCACTACACTTTATGCTTGATTAATTCCTTGTCGGGGTTTGAAGTAGAACACAGGTATAAAGCTAATCCCCGTGTAGTCTTTAAAGTAGGATGTCTCCTCCAGCAATTGCTCTGACACCGTGTTCAATACGTTAACTCAATCATATCTAAGACGTAATTTAATACTAACCAAGGTGACTCACTCACAACTAGCCCCAGCGCCCAGAGCAGTGACATCCTGACTTGGATAGGTGCAGATAATGAGTTACTTCAGGAATTAATAACCGGCATTTCATATCAGTTGCCAACAGAAATCACATCTTAACGGTTTGAACAGCAGTTGTAAAAGATTGTGCACTGTCACTAAGTCTTGTATTATATTTAAGGAAATCCAGATACAAAATACTGATCCGCCACGGCATTGTATCAGTATATTCCGGTATATATATATAGCCTGACATCATGGGACATTCTTTCGATAGCAATGTTAGCACCATAGTAAAAAGCAGGAGCATTGTAGTGTACCTGTTCACGTATACTCATAACACGTTATTGTAGGCCTTTGTTGTTCTGGCACAGATTCATATTTAAGATTGCTAGGATTGTCCAATGTGTTTTGGTTCGTGTTCCGCAGGTGGTTCCGTTGTTATAGGTACAGTTGTTATTAGCAGAGAAAGTTAAAGCAATTTTATTATAGAGATTGTGACCGAATTTACTTCAGTAAATGTAAAACTTTGAATAACGAATACGTTTTATTTCTAATGCGAATACATACAAGTAATGTGTCGACATTCACTGAGAAAACACATTTTTCAAGTAATTTAGTTTCTTGACCATTTTTTTTAACGGAGATTACTAATACTATTGCTATCAGTTAATTAATGTGCCAAATATACTAAGAACAATTTTCGAAGTATCTTAAATTATACTTCTTTGAACGCGTAACGTGCATAAGTTTCACAAAGTCCGCTTTGAGCGTCCTCAGCCGTTGTCGGGTGCCAACTGACACCCGATATCTCATCGAGCGTTCTCTGCCCGCCTACCCGGCCCTCTCACGTAGAGGTTGACACCCACTTGGCTTGAAGGACACCGCTATTGATGAAGATTATCTGGTGACAGAAGCGGTATCTTCTAGGCGTGGCCATTGATGAAGATTATCTGGTGACAGAGGGGTGTCTTCTAGGCGTGTCCTTAAACGGCGTAGTTAGAACGCAGTTTAAGGTCCGACTTCGTAGAGTGAGAGTATCCCGCGTCAGATGTTCTTTATTCTGTATATTTTACACGTTTATTTGACAACAGTTCCTTTAAGTATTATGAAATCAAACTGGAATTGGATATTTAAATATTAATATACATACATAGAAATAATAGTTAATTTTGTTGGCATATTCGCGTAGGTGTATAGTCTATCCTCGCAGAAAATTAATTAAATTTACGTTTCTAAGAAATCAGGATGAATCCCAAAGGAAACCAACACATTGCAATCCTTTTCGGTTTACGCTTGGGTATTGGACTGGTACAAAAGCAACCGATTTATGTTGGGTTTTTGTTGTTGGCATTACAAGGACAAGTTATCGTTTGATTTTTCGAGATAAATGTCTTTGACCTGTCCTGAAGTGACCAGATTAACCCCCTAGGGGCCGATCGCGTGCCCACTTTCTAGCGCTTAACCCCTTAAACGCCCAGCAGCCCCAGCAACGCAAATTATGTTCAAATCAAGATAAACGAGCGCGGTTCAGTGGCGTATTAGGGAAATACCGCTAAACACGGAACCCTGGCACTATGGCTATTCTTGCATTCATTATTCACAAAGTTATAAAACAAAGTGACATTTATTCAAGTCACGCATCTTGCCATAGAAACAATTGAAGAGGTTGTGTGACCTGTCTTGTATTTGATTGATCTTCGCCCTACTGATACGAGGATTGCCTATGGGGCTTTTCCTGCTGTTAGTCTTGTCAGCGTTCATAATTATGACGGAGGGAATAAAGGGATGCGCTAATATCCGTTCTTTAATTTTTACGTTCGAGAGTTTCTGTTACTGCGCTCCTGGACATGCAGAAATAGCTATGCCGTCAGTCGAGGAATGCAATCTGTGCTAGTAGAGAAAGAGATAAAAGACGGGCACTGTTTATTAACAGCCTCTGTATATGTTCAGTAACGTATTGATGTCCATAATATTTAAAAATAATGGCAACAATACCCTTTCATACCTAGGAACGTTGAATCCCTTTCACACGTTGATATGCGTACGCGTGATCCGATAGTTTGTGTCCACAAACGAGAACATGGTTATTCAATGAGTAAGTAATGTATGGGAACTGACCGAATGGAAGAAATATAGTCAGTATTATGGTGTTGCTCTACCAGTTCGAGTTCAATTATTGGAAGTTTCCACCGCGCTTGTTTCAACATGTACAGGTAACTTGCCCACTGATTCTATCTAAAGAACATGGCTACCCAGCACCCACTGAAGGCGCGTTAGTCAAGCGAGACATGCGCACAGCCTACAAGAGGCGTTCTAGTCACTACATATCCCCTAACAGTTAAACAATACTATAACGGTGTAACCTCGCGCACACCGAAATTAATCAACCTTATCTTAACATTGCATTGGCAAAACGTACTTCATTCTATTGTCCTGATAAAATATGGCATGGAATATTGCGAAATCAATACATGGCTATAATGCTAGCTGAAAGAAGTCAGTGTGTATCGTACGACTTTGAAATATTGTTAGATTAGTTGAAGCAATGCCAGACATATAGATGGGATTGTCGATAATGCTACCCGCTATTATCATTTATTCCAAAATGCAAATTGATCACAATTAATTATGTTGGAGCGGGATATATATGGTATATTTAGGCATAGCTATAGAGAGAGAGCACACATATTTAATTGCAATAGTATATATGTTCCTGACACCTGTTGCATAGTAATTCAACTGGAATGATGATGAAACGACAGGTTTTGTTATTAATGAAATTGATCGTGTATCAATTGCGTGACACGCAGTTGAGAACATGTTATATATCTTCATACAATAGTTCATTTGTGCAGATAAACATGCAAATCTTGGTATGCTATAAATTCCCATTCTGTTCTCTACTTGACTTGATATACGCCGTATTCTAAGCCATGCACACTTTGGTTACTTCTCAACGAGCTAACCTATCCACACATCACCATTGATGCCAATTAGTCAAACAAATCTGTTACGATCGGGGCCAATGTGTGAGAAGACATAGGCCCTGAACTAGTAATATGATGATATTACCATCCAGCTCAAACTGTATGTTCATTAATCTTGATTGAACTCGTTTATGAGGATTCCGTCGTACAAAGCTTCAGCAAGACAACAGTGGCGCCCTCTCACGACCGTTCTAACATCGATATGGAACAAATATGTCGGCAGATTTAATAGGCGCGCTATTCTTCTCCGTTTGCATTCAGGACCGCAATGAGACGGGGTATATTGCCGTAACTGCTTCCAGTTATTCATACTTGAATACCGCCTCCAATATATTTCTTTACCAATTCAGCTTTGAGTTTACTTTTCTTAGTCAGTTTATTTGTTACGAGATTCACAGTATCGTTGTATAGAGGACGGAGAAGTCGTTACTCATTGTGCGATGTGTCATTTCCGGTTCGCTTCCGGGCAGTAATGGGGGGACCAGACGGCGCGTGACATTCTTCCAGATTTGTACAGAGAGTTGCGACAAACCCCGGTGCTGTACTTACACCACTGAGAGAAGTCATTATGGAACTCCTCCGGTTATTTCCATGCATAGATTTAGTATAGTTTTATTTGAGTGAACCTTCAGTGAAATACGCATGTTCTTCACGTCAATTCAATTCAATTTAATGAGTGTCATCCTTCACCGATGCCTTCTACCTGTAGAACAGACATACCAATTAGGTCAGCAATCTCAATGCATGGTATCTACATTAACATTATATTAGCATAGCGATTAGTGTTTCCAACGGCTTTCTTTATAAAAGTCGATTTCTAATAAACGAGTACAGCTTTTAATTAGATTATTATTAATATTCAATTATTTTATGTTATTATTAAACTTTATTTTCTTAGCACGCTTCATTTCTCATCATAATCTAGTTTTTTTCTGGGAAGTAGCTTCAACAATGATTTAAACGTTGTGTAGACGATGATACTGTAAGCTGATTTATTAGTACAATCAATACCTGGCAGTGCACCTTTCAAAATGAAAACACATTGCATCCAGAGTATTATATAAACTAAGTGCATAATGTGTAATATATAACGATGCACTCACATGCTATCATTACGCATAGACATTATTCGTGAACGAGAGGAGTGATTGTAAATAGCTAAGTATATATAATGTATGATACTGCCTAAATGACCAGTCATACGATCAGCCAGTTAAGCAATGGAATGAATTCCCGTCTTATAAGTATAGTAACATTGCATTGGCATAATCATGCCTTTCCAAATCAGCTACTGTTTATTGAGTAACTTGACCTGAATTATCATTTTATGTACACGCTTATCATTAATTAATTTGGTATATCCATTGATTAAATACGTAGATCGTGTGTTAATGTAGGGAAAATGATGCCTGGCATTCCACTAATGTTCTTAGTCTTCTGGTAATGCAATATACTAATCAAACGTTGACATTTTGCACGTACGCCTATAACCATATTTCAAGCATTGGCGTGGATTTCCACGTCTGACATTAGATATTCGTATGTTGTAAGACAATGACATTGACAAGGAATAAATGGAGTTAAAGTTAACTTGCTGACCCGTCATTTGTCGTTTTAAGACGGATGACATAAGACGAACATCTGAGCATACAATCATTGGCTCCTAGTGATTACCCCTAGTGACCCCTCCCACCGACCCCAGCACCTGGGATTGTGGTCTGAACATGATCTCAACTCCCTGTTCTGGCCACGAAACAAGAGTCTTCAGCATTGTTGACTGTCAAGTGCTTGTTGATTGGCTTAGAGCATCTCATGTGTTTGTTGTAACAGGGTGGCTTATTGGCTTGCGTCATGGCATGTTTGCATTTGATATCTGCGTAATTAGACTGATAGTCACGACGTGACCACCAGTGGCACCACGGACGGACACTAGTCGGCAACTGCCAGGAATATTAAGATGGAAATCATGGTCGTTGTCACCGGAATGCATTATCACTGACGACACTGTAATGAAACTGGCGTGTATAATAAATTATTTTAAATAACTCACTTGTTTGTTTCTTTTTTTTGTGTGTGTGTTTATTTGATTTTTAATTTCATTGCCTAGCTGTACCAACCAATAAAGACACACTGTCCATTTAGCATACTACAAGCACATGCCACCCATCTAGCTATAACATAATATGCTACCTGTAACACACCACCATCATATACCAACTCAATAATGACACATCACCCATTTAGCATACCACAAGCATATGGAAACCACATAGCTATACCATAATATACCACATGTAACATAGCACAATCATATAGCAGCCATTAGCTACCACAATAATATACTACCATCGCATACCTCCCCCATCACCTAATACCAGCCGTCATATATCACCCATGGTATACCACAATCAAATACATGTTCCGCCATCAAATACGACAACCAAACACCTCCAATCAGACGATACCCATCAAGTATCACTCGCCATCATGGCGTATTTCTAATTGAAGCACGAACTCTAGTCTTATCTCTGTCAGAAACACTTGCACTCTCTCAACCACACACACAAACACGCATGGGTATGCGTACATACGCAGACATGCGCACACCGGCAGTATCTGCAAGATACATCACAGACATTGTCTTGGTACTTACCTCTGAACATACCGACCCAGAGCTGTCGTCATGATGTACATGCTATAGCACGCATTAACCATGTTTACTGGGCTGTATATGCAGTGTCATCTTCTTTTGTCAGTGTATCACCTCTGACATTTGACCTTCTGTTTGAATTGTCTTATGCATAGGGTAACGTTCAGTACTCGCACGTAGAACAATACTCAAGGTCAGCTGATGGCTAGTTTGACATGACATTGACTTAACACCGGATCTTGTACGTTCACCTCTGACGTCATTCTGAATACCATGCTCCGTATTTGGTTAATTAATGTGCTTTTAAATTAATGTAATTCTTCATTATTATAACATAGCATAACAAAAACAAAACAAACAATAACACTATGTAGATATGGCAATATTTGCATATGGAAGTGCAAGTTGTTTCAATGAATATGGATTGTCAGTAGTTTGATAATCCTTCAGTATTAAAAAGTATCAAAATCTAGGTTAACCCCCCCAAAGAATATCGGTCACTTGAAGTATTGATATCACTCGATAAAAAACAGTTAATCTGTCCACTAGGTCGGTACTGGCATTTTACAATAACTATTCCCGACATATTGCATTTGATGCGCAAATAAAACTGTCAGATTTTCAATTCCCTTTGTCAATAAAATGACGGTCCATTTCAAAGAATGGTGTAACAGGCTACACCAGAACATATAGCCGCATTGATTAGGCAGTTGTCACTTTGGAAGTTCGAGGTTTAACTAGATAAAACACGTTCTTTGAAGTTTCACAGTGATAACAGTGTGCATCCCGTCCTCCTATGACAATACCCGGCCGTGGTGATCTCATTCATCACGTCTTAATGTCACTCTCGGGGATGAAGTTCCGAACAGATCGCAAGATCAAAATATCGTCATTTATTCCCAGAAAGGAACGTTTTTCTGAGCCGGTTATTGACAGTCTACTCTGACAGACAGAAGGACAAGAACTGCGGCATGTCAGTTGCGTAAAGTCTTTGATGTAGGTTCCGAGATCGACATCGCGACGCCGGAATAACAATCGTTATGTATTTCCTTCCGGCACGTTTGTTGTAGACTAGCTCAGACGAATTGGTAAACCTTGGTATTGGGAGATGCACGTCCAAGACGAAATGAAAAGTCGGTTCGGGAAAGTCTTCTTTGTGCAAATCACGTCCTCCTTTGTCTACACTGTTTTCTACAAAGCGGCATCTTCTACATCTTTGTCGTACTCGCAAGATTAATATAGACTGTAATATAACGTTCTTCAGGATATGGTGTGTGTCTATCCCCGATAATCTGCTAGCGTATCCTCAGACTTGTTATGTAATCCGAGAACATGTAATGACGTACACATAGACGGTAAATACAATCATTCAGTATGTACTATTGCAAATCATCACTGTACCAACCGGCATTTCAATGGTCCCTCATTATTATGCATATAGCCCCATCAATAATATTTATTAAGTAGCATATACGTAATTGTCGATATAATAATATTCCAAAATATACCAATTGAATTTAGTCTTGGCCCTATAATACATTATATAAAACAGTGTTCGTTGGAATGAGTTCAAGAAGCGGACAATGAAAATGAAACTGTCAGATGAACATGTTTTCCGCTTGTGTAATACAGTATGACTAGCTAGAAACCAAAGCCTGCATATGAACCCTTGCCACCAGGCAGGGTTGCCGGGGTCTATTAGTTTACATCGATTTCGCCCTCTCTGTTTAAGACGGGTTATTACAATGCCGTGACGTATTGACCGAGTCGCCACAAATGTAGCATTAGTAATTTTCAGCTTCCAGAAAAACCCAAAAATCATTTGATGAATTAATGGGCCGATATCGGATATTGCTGCAAACTCGTACGAGCCCAAGCACGAACCATTAAACGTCTCTAGAAATAGTCCTGTGCTGAAGGTCAGCCTTCTGGAATTGGAGATGGCTCGTGTTGCCTCTGTTCTCAAAATACAGTTTGTGCCAGGTACTCCATGAACTATTAATTGGCTTAACGATCTTGTACGTTGATACATGTAGTTGCGTAATCCACAGACGGGCTTGTTGAAACATGCACATTATCGGAGCGGTCGAAGTTTTATGCATATCAACAACAAGGATGTTTATAACGTTTCCACAAACGAAGCATGTATAGAATCAAAGAATGTTATTACACATTTCAGTTTGTTTTTAATGGCAACATGGTTGAAATTGCAATGTTTCGAACTAGTATATATACTATAAAGGAGTATCAATCGGGCATAGAGGGAGTATTTATTGGATACAGCTTGTTAGCAATAAAAACTGTCTATAGCATTTACTGTATCAGTGTTTGTATAATATATTGCAGTGCATGTCGAATAACACAAATTTAATCCACGCGGTATAATGAATGGCTGTATGTAAGCAATACGCCAACCAGACTGTAATGTGCGTATGTTATGATATTCACCAGACGTTGAGACCAGATGAAGTCATTGGTGCTACTTTCATGAGAACTAATGTAGTCTAGAATTACCATTTGGTGTCTTATCTAGGAAGCTGCTATGGAATGGTGTCACTGGATAACTTGGACGGCTCTTAACAATTGTAGGCTCTTGTAGGCTTTCCTTATAATTGTAATGCAGGAATTGACTGCTTCAATAGGAACGACACACTGTTCAATCACTATCAGGGAAGCTGCCAATTGATAATGATTTTACGACCTGATATATAACGTTACACAACGCCATATCGCCCAACTTTGCCTTTGATGTCATATTTATCAGTCTGATAATATTCCGCTGTAAACATATTCTCTTCACTATAACACGTAATATGAACACGAATAAAATGCATATGGCGTGCTTAATATAAATATAAATATAAATATAAAAATAAAAATAAAAATAAAAATAAAAATAAAAATAAAAATATAAATATAAATATAAATATAAATATAAATATAAATATAAATATAAATATAAATATAAATATAAATATAAATA
>JAUTBT010041811.1:0-17139 GCA_032361225.1 Lepetodrilus schrolli | reverse complement strand
TATATAAAGTGATGTTTTAACATGTAAGATAGTCATAAAAATGGAAGACGATATTCATAAACAGCAGTGGAATCGAGATGTCCTACTGTATGGCAAGATGTGACAGAAAGTGAGAATAAGATGTAAAATATAATCTCGGAATGGAGCTGCAAATAAAAACATCAACAAATACATCATGGTGTCTTCCATAGCCGGAATTGCAAGAAACACTGTTGAAAACCCCCTTCTACAAATGATGGAGATGTGCAGTGTAGCAGCAGTTTTCTGTAACTGCTGCAGTTCCCGTAATACCCACAGCAAAGCGACCCCCTTGAATGCACAGCGATCCCCAGAAACATTCGAAGCAGATGGCCTTGTGACATGGAAACTGTTACCCCATTGCAGACCACAACAGCTACCCTCTACTGCCCAGATGACGACAAGCTGATCCAGGATACTCGCATACTGGAACCAGGAATCATGCACGTGTCAACGCAACCAGGACTTCCGAGTACTGGATATACCGTAGAAGCAGGAATCGCCGATCTGCGACCGCTAATCATCAATTACAGAACTGTCTGCCAATATTTAAAACATTACAAACATGATTATTGTTGCGTAATCGTATTGTGTTTAAATAATTATGTTAATTTCATTGGAATTCATGGGAAAACAGGTGTAAAATAGAATGTCGAAATGGAGCTGCAAATAAAATATCAGCTGTGTCTTACATCGCCTGAAATGGAGAGCTTGAACACTGTTGGAATCCCCCTGTTACAGAACTACCAATCGAGAAAATATTTTCAGAGGTCCCATTACCCTGGCTGATGCATGACCATCGCCGATTCACCCAGAGAAACACCAAGAAAACGCAGTCATGCTGAAGCATTCGAAGACAACGCTGCTGACGAAGGCGAAGAAGGCAAGAACAATGATGAACTACTGGCCATTGCGCATAACTACAGGGGATATGGTGGACATGTGCTGTTGCAGCATCTACACCAACACCTGGTCAAACGTCCCACCCTTACACGTCGAGAACAACTCATCATGCAGACGAAAATCGTTCGTCTCGTGTTCAAAGACTCGTTGAACTTTCTCCAGATGCCTCTGAAAATTGCCGAATATGTGGACAACTTCTACAAAATCAAACAAGAAGCTGGAAGGTTGCACCGACAAGGAAGCATATATACAGGATATCTACAACAAAGAAGGTGTTTTGCTGACTGGTTACATCATAGAAGTGAACCCGGGACTGAGGCAACTAGCAAAAGCCTGTTTAAACAATCACCGGGGAAAATTCGGTCAACGTGTCGTATTTGAGCAGTGCCAATACGTGAGAAAACCCATAAACTTCTTGTCTCTCATAAGGAGCGAGCACTTTGACATCAAGCATGTGGTCGTCATCAGTGAACTCCTTGTTGCTGGTCTCCTACCAACAACAAAAGGAATTCCATGCTCCGCATCCTGCCTCTAATGTGGTCATTGCCTTCCGGGTGACGGCCCAGGCCAGACTACATTTGACCGTTGTACAGAAGTATAACATACGCTTCCTGAGTGTTTTCAAGAACTGTCTCCAAATATGTTCCCCAGATTTGACCGATGTAAGCTGGATTAATGTGCACCGAGATCAGCTGAATCAACCGATGGGTTCCCGGCCTTTGGGTCTAAAAGAGGAATGTTATGACACAGGCTCTGAAACTCAGAGGTGGTCGGCCGTTATGTCCAACGAAAACAGACGTAGTGAATCGAATCCTTGCCAATCTCTAATCTTCAGAGTGGAAACAGCACAAGCCAGACAAGAACATCATGAACATCTCCATCTCCATCGCAGTCCGAAGAGAAACCCAAACCTGTCGCTATGAAGAGGAAGAGAGGGAAGCCTCCCGCACCCAAGAAGCAGAAGGCAGCTAAACCAGATAACATCAAGAAGAAGAATAAAAAGCATCAATCGCCGTCACCGAAGCTCAGGTAAGTGTAACGCCCCACAGAGCCCTCTACAATGCTGATCAGTTTGATATGTTCAAGGCTTCGTGTAACATGCTTGTACTCATAGATCGATGGTTGTGTTTCAGCATCAAGCTGCCTCCCGCCGCTGAGCTCCCCTGTGTGGCACTTTCTCCGTTATGGAAACAACACTGGATGACCTGTGGGAAGAGTACAGAGTGGTCTCCGCAGACCTGGAAACGACGCACATTGCTGATCCTCTTCCCTCGGACAACGAACATTTCCACCAAAACCAGATGGGCCATTTGCGATGCAGTACGTGCAACCCCGATGACTACCAGTACTGGTAGACGCGGCCACAGGGACTTGTAGAGCGGACCCAGTGCATCTGACTTGTCAAAACCAGTGAACATAACGTTTTTTTAAAAACTTAATAAAACAAATATATAAAAAATCCGTACATTTGTTGGACTAGTAATGCATAAATTTGCATTCAGTTATTAAAATTAACCCAATTCTAAATTTCATCATTTTGTTCACACAAGAGAAAAAAAAGACAAATGTGGCAACGCGCAAAATACGACCCTACTCGGGCGGAGCCTAATTTTAAAATACGCAAATGTGATTAGCTGGCATATGTCCATCTACAGGGGTATTCTTGGTCTCGTCCTATTTTTAGACTTTGGAAACTCTACTATCTCAACTAAAATAGAGTTATCTTCTCTTCGTTCTTTGTATATCGTCCGACTACCAATTTTCGACCGGCACCTATTTTCGATAATTCGTGTTTTACGGATGTATCGCGTTATAACGAGAGATGTTCTGTAATCAATAATACGGGCTTGCCAGGTATATCATTCATAAACAAATTGTAAACCTATTCCCTATGCCCTATGCCCTATGTGATGCCCATTTTTTTGCTTTTTATAAAATAAAGCGAGAACACAACGTAATGAACAGCTCAAATAAATAAAACAAATATTAATTCTACAATTATTCTAGGATATTAGCGATACTGATTGTTCATATTTTATATAAATTAGATCTAATAGAAGTGAATAATATTCAGTACCTCTAATATTCAATGGCATGCATGTGTACCTAGTTTGGCCGGTTCGCGTCCCTAAATTGTTCTTGGCCGTCCGGACACTGGTCTGTGTTGTCGTGAAACCAGTCAAGAAGACGACGAGATTGAGAATAACTTTTATTCGTGGAACACCGTATAGATTTAGCACGGGTCGTACCTCCCAGTCGCCTCTCTCGGTCCGGACGTGCGGTCCCAACCCATTTTCTATCTTATCTACCCTTCTCTGGTGTCCGTGATGTTATAACCCTCCCATTCTACCAAAAGTGCTATTCCTGTCGTATCTCTGCTCCCCATCCTCCTTATATGGTGCTACCGTTAATTCAGGTATTCTAAGAACCCGCTTGCCTTCACGCATTCCAGCCCGCTTATTCACCAAAATGGAATTATCATCAACATACCCCTGAGATGCCAACCCCGCTAAGCAACTCTGAATTACTTTAAATTCCAATATATGATTTCCCTGCCTACGATAGAAGTAACTGTAAGGATATATTCTGTATTCTAAAATGCAATTTAATTCACATAGACGGGTGTTGCCGTCTGCTATATCAGCTTCGCTGGACGCAGACGTTAAACTTCAACACGACGACGATGACGGGTGTCAATTACATTACTCCTATTGCATACACAGTGCGGACAGAGGTACGTGTGAATAAATGATATAATAGACCGGAGTTGAAATACAGATTTTAGAGTACCCGCGAATAATTATCCCAGTGCTCGTACGCAGTGCCTGGTCGCCGGCAGACATCCACTTCTAAGCATCTTAGGTCACTACCTGGATGCTCATATACTTAGATATTGATACCTCGTTAGTTTGATTGATTTAGAGGCCCTGGACTGCAGGTCTACCGTTATAGAAGATACTCTGCATCTTTCGGTCCAATGGCAAAATAGTCGCAGCAGTCATTGTATCTACACTGAAGGTAACCAGGCCCCGAGATTACGAAACCTTAGATTACATGCTCCTCAATTTTTTTCTCTCACAAATCCAAATTTAGAATTTGAGATTGAGCATGAACTCGTTCTCAACATGTTTTGTAACCTCTGGGCCGGATGTGGGATATTCCATGTACTGTATATTACAGTTCCAGTAGTGACTGAAAGGATTGAAGACCGTATTACGACCTATCATTGCCTTTGAAAAAGATTGATGTGGATTCAGATATGATAACGGATGAACCTAAGAATGACTATTGGATAGATCGTGTTCAAAAGTTAGCCTAACCAATGTCCGTATCTATCACCAATCTTAAGCTGTGTCCTCATATGCGGCAATTCCGCCCTACCTTTGAACCAGTATTCCCCGTTAGCTACCAACAGAGGTCTAACCTTTCATATGGACATCACTCAATGATGCTTATCTGAAGTAGACGACTCCGGCCAATACTGTAATTAAGTGCCCGGCCACACACCGGTCACGTTTTGCACGTGCGGATCAAAACGCCATGCCGATTGTTAATAAACCTCCCAGCACATTGTCCAATTAACTTACATCGCTGCCGAAGACAAGAGTTGTGATTTCCCGAGATTTGGCTGATATCGAGAGAATCCTATGAAGCATTATTATCACGAGATAATAATCAATGGATGCCATGGTTTATTCCATCACAAATTCGGATATTTCGGTGATTAATCAAAGATTTATGGTTGATGTTTACCTTAGTTTTGACCAAAACAACTTTCGTTGACTAAGACCACACACTACTATTCAACCACAGATTGTGAAAATAAGCCGAGATACATACCGTACGGAACCTTTGTACTCAACAAAACGGAAATTTCGGTTAGCAACTCTCATTTCTGTTGAGTGCGGTAGAACAGGAAATACACGTAGATGAGATATTTTCCGGATATTGCTAGATTGAAGGTTTTTTTTAATCAGGGACTTCCAAGATGGTCGCAGTAGTGTATCTTGGTAGAAGGTTCCTGTTAATAATAGAAATCTAAGGCAATGGGTGGAAGGTGGGAACCATTGCTGCTGTTGTATTGGTTTGTATATTACTGTACTACTCGTCCTTTGCACATTTAAGATGTTAATCAATCCAATTTAAATACAGGAAAATGTAAATTAAATTTTCCATTTTGAACAGTCCAGTACATATCCCAAATTACATTTCTTCTCGCAAACTAATAACAACACTATTTATTATTTAGATTTGACATTTCTCGTTTAGCCATGGTTGTTGTCGGTGGCCGTCGTGTTGCTATTTCTATTACAGGCAAATATTCCATTGACTTGGTGAATAATGCAGGAACCAAGCCGTTTTTACCGAATGAGCACCAAGGGTCCCTCGTCAAGGTGGCTGTAAATTATACCTTCAATCATTGCGACAGTTTCTAAATGAAACTTAGCTTTGTTTTCTAGTCCATTTGTCGAAGATCCTTTCTGTAACTTAGCTTTGTGTGCTAGTTTATTTGTCGAAGATCTTTGCTGTAACAATGAAAGCAGGCACTAATTATATAAAAGAATTGTACTGGAACTCATTCATGTCCAATGCTTCCGCTTTGCTTTTTATGGGCGTACATATTTCCAGTTCTACCAGCATTGCTGTGCTTTGTTTCGTGTGATTATTGGTGTATGTGTTTTAACTGGTAGGATATTTATCTAAATATTAAAATGACGGTCCCTAATTGTAACAAATTACTGGATAGATGCCATTGATAGAAAAATGAAGGTATAAGCATGTGCTTGTCGGTTGTATTATATTGGTTGAGTACAAGTCGGTGAATTTCTCATTTTGCCGCCGTCGGTGGTCAGGGATCGTATCACTAGTGTTAATGTTATGCAAATTTTGACGTTAAAAAGACGGTTGTAATTTTTATAGAATATTCATGAAAACATGATTCAGATCTGTGCAATATGCCATTCTACTCGAATCTACTTGTTATGGGGATTTAGTAACTTCAATTTCAAGATATGTACGAAAACGTGTCATTATAGCATGATTTCCCTATGGAAGCGCGAGTCAGCATAGTCAAGGGAGACAACCGGCTATTGAACAGCTGTTTGAGTTCCAATATATCTTGATATGCCACGGTTAATGTATGTGGTGCTCCACAGTACAGTCTGTGCACGGCTGTCACAGACACACATATAGAGGGACATGTACCAGCCACCACGAGGTAGGCATTGCCAGTGTGTCCCACTCCACTGTGAGCTACACCATGTCCAGCGGCTTCGTCAGTAGGCTGCATCTGATGTCATCACGACGACGGTGTCAGAACCATTACTACCTGGGCAGGGACAATTGACCCAGCCACCGGTATCACACCAGGTGCCGATTTCTCGAAACAAACTTGAGTTTGAGACTTTGCTCAGCTGAGATTTCTCCCATTGACTTAATGTAAAAACTCAAACCTAAGGTAAACCTTTACAGCACTGAACCAACGGGAGAAATTTCAGCTGAGCGAAATTTCAAACTCAAGTTTGTTTCGAGAAAGCGACGCCAGGAACTGACAAGTGCCCGAATTCTCGATACAACGTTAAATTGGCAAGATCGTAATTGCACGGAGTTAACGATGGTTACGACGTTTGAACGGCAATGCAGGAAATTCAAATAATATTTTTTGGTTGTCACATACTTCAGACTGATGTTATGACACTACAGAGAATTCTTGCTCACTCGTTGTGATAATTAAATTGAAACACTCGCAGTAATATAATTTTCAAAGCATACATGACCCTCAATAGCCTTCAAAGTCTACATGTCCCTCAATAGCGTTCCTTCAAAGTCTACATGTCCCTCAATAGCGTTCCTTCAAAGTCTACATGTTCCTCAATAGCGTTCCTTCAAAGTCTACATGTTCCTCAATAGCGTTCCTTCAAAGTCTACATGTCCCTCAATAGCGTTCTGGAACTGTTAACTTTGCATACACTCGTGTATGTACACTCGGCTATGAAACACACCATGATGGATTGCTGATGTATTATTTCCAGCACCATTCCAACTTCTAATATTTGTTCTATATCACATCTTGAAGTATACAGTAGTACACCTGATCGTGAGCTAGGATCACAAGCTAAAGTGGCTGATGATGGCTGGCCAGCCAATATTTTATATAACAATAGACTTGATTCAGACGGTCTAATTTGGAAGACAGTATTAAGAATATTGTAGCAAATATCACACTGTCACAATATGGATAAGAAACTGTATTCGTGCCACTATCAATGTACCACACCGCTGTAATAGATTAGCAATTAATTATCTCTAAATTCGGTCTTGGTTTCACAGTTCAACATTACCTCAGATTAAACACACGACTAAGGTTACAATACTGTAAATTGTAATATGACGCTATTCTTGTTTGCTCGTATATTGGATAACAGTCCTACCTTGCGGCTCATTTCCTGGCAGCCAGACTCAAGATTTGCACGTGCCATATGCACGCTTCCAGACATTTCTGAGGGGTATCGGGTGCACAGTTACATGTCACCAGACAATCGGTTGATAGAAGAGTTCGTCTAACAAATTTCAAATGCGAAATCATCGTAGCCGATTTTCTAGGAATCGATTTCAGCTTTCATTCGGGTCATTTACATAGACCCCCGTTGCAATCAGTAACGCATTGATGCCCTATCATCACACGTGTATGGGTTCCCATTATAGCCTGGCCCAGAGATGCATCGTGGACAGTGGTCATTAACCTCCGAGCACGAACTGCAGACTATAGCACCAGGGTTGAGGTATGGATAATACATAGGCAATTAAGTTCCTCATTTGGTTATGGCGGTATTGGTCGACCTTAGACCCAGGACTTGAGAAGTTAAAGTCCGGTATTGGTCGGACATGGATTCAGATTACAGAAGGTTTTCGGAAACGTACATTTTGACTCTTATTCCAGAAAACAGGGGTGTTTTCAGTATACCTATTTTCACTACAAATAGTTATGTAGTGCTATAGTGCTACACTGCTGATTCAGCCAGAATACGTCGTATCATGTACACAGTGCTACATTATGCTACATGTACGGTGTGCATACGATGGACGATTCATATTCTCAGATATGCAATGGCCAAGAAATACCTAGCAGAGAAAGAAATATTGTACAATTTCTGAAATTTCACGCCCATATAGATCAGGGTATCATTTCACGAAGCTCTCATATTTACTACGACCCTATAAGCACTCTCGTAGTGATCTCTAATACATGGTGATCAGACACCTACGTGAACGTTATTGCCTCATAGTGGCTATGAGAGCTTCGAGAAATGATAGCCAGTATTGCAGTATGCTAGCAACATTAATTACGATGCAATTTATCCAGTACATGATAGTAAACTGTGATATTGTCCAAAGTTTATTGCTAATCTGAAGTGATTAAACGTTGATTGTATACACATTAGTTCCCAAAACTAAAAAAGAAAAAAGTCTTATTCATTTCTTTAATGAAAGGTAGTCTTAAAGGCATACAATCACAGATTAAGTTGTCCTCTTGGACCGAATTGGAGTTAAAAATTCAAAGTACATGCACTTAGCATATATATATATATATATATATATATATATGACTTTTTTACCTCCAAATATCTTTTCACCGCTGTAAAATCCCATTGCAGTTTACATTTCCGGTAAAAACCGAATAATCAGTTGATAATGTACTGTAATATCTCAATTTTCTAGTCTAATAGACTAAGGGGGATAACTATACATTGAACACGGTCAAAATTACCTTTCACGACTACTGGTACCAATAAAGCTACATAGCTATACATATTAAAAAAAGAAACTTTTATAAATAAACTTTACATGATTTGCTCTAGCTAAATTCCGATACATGATCCAAGTACCCTAGCTGATTTAGTTGTGTTTAAAAGAAAAATTCAAACTGCATTCTGCACATGTTTGGATATAAGCATTAAGTCTAACATACACGACAAATATCCCATCATATCTCCTATAATAATGCAGCCGGGTGTGATATAAGATGCTCCTACTGGTCTCGGCCAGCGGGATTACCCCTTTTATTTGGCTCAGTCGGTAGATCGTTGGCCTCGCAATTCAGCAACTCGGATTCTAATCCCAGGATCGGCATTATTTATACAATTATTAAAATATATTAAAAATAAATAATAGTATATGGACTGTTGGAATAGTATTAGTCCATATTTGACCAAAAAAAAATGCAATTTTATGTAATAGAGGTGGATAGGTACAGTTCATAAGATATATATTTATTCACAGTCGGGTTATTATAATTGTATTTGTGCAAGAATGATTTTCTAAGTTGTGATAGGTGTTTACATACAAGTAGAAAATGTTACTCATCACATATTGATTCACTACAGAGGGTACATAGTCTTAAGTCACGTGGGAAGTTCTAAATCTTGTTAGCCAGAGTCGAGTACAGTAAGGTAGATTTAATACGTAAGATTATAATAATAGCAATGATTTGTACATAACAGTACTGACCTGTTGATGAATTAATTGCACAGTTGTACCAATACTGTTTATACTGGTCAATTAACTTGGACTTGACCACCATTGCTATATAATTGACAGTACCAGGATTTTATGATAACAATACATAGTTAAACCCAGTTTCCTGTAGTATTTCCTTTACATTTTCCTTAGATTAAATTTACAGTTAGCATTATTGTTTTGGAGAATCAACATAACTGGCTAGTTTTGAATCAGATGATAATACCTTCCCCAAAAACTCCTTTTGTCTAACTTTAACTAATACTAGTATACTAAATGGGTAACGACCTAATTCGCCATGCACCTATAATCAGGGGTTGTTTGTTTAATAGTTAGTATATATTTACAGAATTTCAGATGCACCCGTTCCAAGATTTGGATATTTTCATACCCCACACCTCTGATCCGTATAGTGATATTGGCTGAATTAGGTTGTCAAATAATTTCAACATACAATCAATTGGTATTTCTAGTTTTCTAATCATTCTAAATACATTGAACATTACTTTGGAGGCTTGATTTACTATACGTTTGATGGCTTTACAGAACCGACCATTACCTGAGAACAACACACCAACATATAGATAGATATTGCATTTTCTAACATACCCTCTAGAGAATATAATTACCTTAGTTTTCATTCAAATTTAATTGTAATTTCCATAATGTACAATATTCTTTCGAATTTATTTAATGCATATTGTAAACCCTGAGGTGTTTCCGCCATTAACACAGTATCATCTGCATATAACAATATCATAAGTTTTATGAGTATACCTATTTTCTTTTCTACACAGTTATTTACTATGCTTAAGACGGTTACATTGTTATCTGAATGGTACATTTCGACATAATTAATATACAAGGCAAATAGAAAAGGGGACACATTTTCGCCTTGTCTAACGCCTATTTTACATGGGCACGATGAACGTACTTCATCATTTGAGCTAACATAAGATTTTATATTGCTGTACATATTTTTAATAAGTCTGAAACATTTATTACCTATAGTTCTATTGAGCATTTTTATATACAAGCCATTACGCCATATACTATCAAAAGCTATGTTAAAATCAATATCTACATAAAGCACCTTTTAAAAAAAGTTTTGGTAACTGTCAATTAGACCCTTTAGCGTAAATAAATGGTCAGTTGTTTCATAACCACTTCGAAAGCCCGTTTCGAAAGCCCAATGGTATTTTGAAATGTTATGTACTACTATCATTATGTATATTCACTTATGCCACCGTGGGTGGTGGAGAATAAAGTTTGATTGATTGATTGTTTGCGCTTCGCTCATGAGATTGACGTGGTCCGAGTACGCGTGCGGTCGAGCGCTAATTATTGATGTAAAGAGCAACACCTGGTCTCGGACATCGTGAGTAGACTTCCTGTTTATCAAGGTCAGCAAGATTAGATGAGAAGAAATGAGCCTGATACATCGACAGAAAATACGTTCTCAAGTTAATTAAATGATTTATGAAAGACATACCCTTCATGCATATTCTACATGTGAATATTAATATAGAACGTTGTGACGTTTAATATGATGTTGCATTACGACAATGCTAAAATATTTCAAATAGACACATAGTATGACATTAGACAGACAGGTGACATTAGACAAGTGACCGGACGCTAAACAGATAGGTGACATTAAGTAGGTAGGTTACATTAGACATATAGGTGACATTAGACAGGTTACCGGACACTAAACAGATAGGTGACATTAGACAAATAGTGACAGACATTAGACATATACGTGATATTAGACAGATAAATGACATTGGACAGATAATGGCAGACATTAGACAGATACGTGATACTAGACAGATACATGACATAATAGCTGACTGGACACTAGACAGATAATTGACATTAGACAGATAGGTGTGATATCGTACGACATTAGACAGATAGGTTACCAGACACTTGACATATAGGTGACATTAGACATATGGGTGATATTAAATAGATAGGTGACAGTAGACAGACACATAGTATGACACTACACATACAGGTTTGACAATAAACAGATATGAGACTGGACACTAGATAGATAATATGACAAGAAACATTAGACAGACGATGTATGATAGTAGACAGATAGGTGATACTAGACAGATAAATGACATTAGACAGATTTCATTGTCTATACATTAAAAGAAATCGGGAACATCCATTGATGGAAGAAAATCGCATCTCTTAAGCCTGTATTTCAAAAGTAGTTAACAGGTGTCTCTGCAGATGCCAGTAAATCGCTTTACAATATACCTAAATAAAAATTTTCCGGTGCTAAAACTTGGGTCCAAATTTTATAATACCCACATTTCGAAATTTAATTGAGACACCCTTTAAAAATGGGCCTAGATCCGCAATTGTTAGCCGAGTTACATCATGTGGACTAGGTAAGATGATGTTGTCTTGAAATTGATGTTTATTAGTACGGATCTGAGATTGTTGACACCTTGTTGACCGTGGGGGTACTGCAATGTCCCCGGGTGCGATATTAGATAATTGAATTTCCCGGAAATCCGAGTGCAGTCAAAATGTGATGAGTCCCGTGTCATTTCTCTATATCACGACCGTGGAGGTCTCTGTGCATGGTTGTTTAGTTGTGGTAGCGACATGTCTGACTGATTTCTGTCTGGTGGTTTAACTAGTGATTCGCAGCGCATTAAGCTATCAAAACGCGATACCTAACAGTAACCGTTATGAACATGACTGGTATTTTAACACCACTTGAAGCACATCCGGGCAACCAGCGCTTGAATAGGCGCGATCCAAATGTGTCTGTATTGGTCTTCGGCTCCATCTGAATAGTTCCATAGTTAATTGCCAACTCCGTGGTGTTATCGGAATTATTGAAGTAAATTCATGAAATTGATGGTAAATAATACTTCGTTCAAGAGAGGACCATCCGCGCAGACAATACAATATACGGAAGCCCCTTGATTGAGGCGCACTCTGAACTGATGTGGAAGTGGGTAGATACATTAGCGGCTTCTGGAAGGCGTGTCTTGGAGAATACCACTAGCTTTGTAAAGCAATAAGGTTTACTGGAAATGTTTGCTGCATGACTTTAATTACGTGTTCTTTGACATACTGTGAAAATGTGAACAGGAGTCATCAATATTTGTGGCAGGAACAGATCAAATAGATAGTTTTACTATATTTGACAAGAAACATTTCGCCCAATTAAATAATGTTGATATGAAATTTTAACGCCTCCTTAAAACTTACCGAATACACGGCAAATGATTGATACCTATGTTAATACTGTCAAAGAAGGTGGAACGTTTGATGCAAACGATTACGCACATTACAATTACAGGGTTACTAAACTAGCACATTATCTTCAAACCCCTGAAGAGGTATACTACGTCAACACATCTTCAAACTTGTATGTAGCAAACGTACATCAATATACCACTACATGTATTGACGTTGGTGGAACTATACAAAACACACCCAAATCATCTCAGGTAGGAGTCGTAAACAAATACACCGGCAATCCTTTTGGGTATTGTTCAAGAGTTGTTTAAGAGTTTTGATTGATGTACAATTAATTAAGAAAACCACTATACCAGACCATATCTAACATGACGGTATAACATCCTCTTGGGAGTCTGGAAATTCACAAACAAAAGCTTTCTCCCAGCTAAACATGCATGGGAACCTGATCACCCTTGATTCGCACAAAACTAAATATGTGCATTGCACAAATAGCCGATTGAAATATAATCGATCAACGGTGTAATTATCTCCTATGCAAAATATATATCTGGCATGGTTTTGAGCATTCTCTCCTAACAGAGCATTCTCCTAACAGAGTATTCTCTCCTAACAGAGCATTCTCTCCTAACAGAGCATTCTCTCCTAACAGAGCTCTCCAAACAGAGCATTCTCTCCTAAGATCATTCTCCTCTAACAGAGCTCTCCTAACAGAGCATTCTCTCCTAACAGAGCATTCTCTCCTAACAGAGCATTCTCTCCTAACAAAGCATTCTCTCCTAACAGAGCATTCTCTCCTAACAGAGCATTCTCTCCTAACCGAGCATTCATTACACACACCTCTGTCACATATGCCCATAAAACGTGCTCTCGTAATAGGGCAATATGATTGGAACTATAAAATATACACAACGAAATTAATCAAGCGTCCCCTGTTTTTTCTACCATGAATGTCTTATAAAGTGATTTTACTCGCGTCCAGTAAGAAATTTGTTGGGAAAATAGATGTTATCTTAATTAATTTATTTGTATATATTTTATAGACAATCATAGAGCTTGTTTAGAAAACAGATGTTACGCAATAGGAAAATATTTCATGTAATTCTAGGTACATTAATTTGGCCAAAATTGACATGTGTACAAACCCTAACCGTAAATGAACGTGAAATGTAATCAATATACATAGTACCGCTGTACACATTCACATGTTTGACGCGTTTAACCTGCTTTGGCGTTCACATTAGGAAGCTAATTTGCATAGCCAATGAAATGCTACGCCGCTACTATCAGGTCACATATATACATTATAGTAAACAACTCCTATATGGAAATATACTTTTTCAAATGTTCTCATCAGAAGGCGTAAGCACAGAACATGGAACGTCAACTTAGGAGCGGGTATAGACGGAGATGAGTTGGAGTGCTAGGCCTTCCCATCATCTCTGGGCTCAGGAATTTGAGTACTTAAATTTACACTATTCGTTGCAAAACATCATGATATCAATATGGGTTGTTTAAAGATGCGTTTGAACCGTTTTTCTACGCGTCATTTTAAGCGTTTGTACTTGACGGTTTGATCAGAGGAATGTTCATTGTCTGTCCTTGGAGTTGTAGCATCTGTCAGCCACGAGGGAGTCTAGGGTACCCCACTATGATACCTCCCGCTAGGATACCTCCCACTAGGATACCTCCCACTATGGTCGTATGAGGAGATCATCACACAGTCATGTCGCTTTATTGAAATCGGTACCTGGGTCCCAGGAGAACGGCTATCTATAAATGGGACCGTGATAGGCAGGAATGTAATTTATCGATTGGAGAGCTTCGCCACACGTAGACCTCCAGTGATGCCCTGAGAGTTATTTCTCCAGCTCGTGACGTTATTGTATGGAGCCATGAACTCTCTAAACTCCACCAGTATTGTGATGTCATATGAACACATCTCTCATTCTTGTTCCGTTAGAACGGAAGCCTGTTCTGAATATTCCTCAGGCTAGCTTCCACATCTCATTAGTATTCGTCAAACTTTGGTATTAAATTTCTACAGAATAACATTCTGAAATACGACAGAGAAACACGAGGACAACACTTCAGATTGTCGTTATTGTGTAATAACTAGTCTTGGTACGCGTCGATGCAGGTCTTGAAGTTGTACGTGTTATGTTCAGGGTTAGTTACTCTATCAATCATAATGAAACCGTTTCCTTAGGAATATAAGCATGGTTATAGTCATCTTGTTTTAGCCTGACTGGTGGCGACATGGTATTCTCCTTCCTAATCGGCATTTATAGCAATTAAACTTTTGTTTTGTAATAAAACGTATTGCCAGTATCCGAGACCATTTCGACGTATCTGATAGTATTTACTACTCGTACATGGCGCTTTGCAAATCAATATTTTAATCATTATTATCAATGCTTAACCAATGCTTTCATTGAAATATGTGCACATCCGACACACACACATACACATACATACATACACACATGCACGCACGCACGCACGCACGCACGCACGCGGACCCATCTAATGTTTCTACATTCTAATGGATGTATTGGGTTGGAACATTCCTAAATATTTAAGAGCTCTATCATTAAAACACTGTGACAATCACTTCAATGTGTCAGGATCACATTACAGACAGTCTTCCGAGAGTAAACATACCGATACTACAATCCACACCTCCTAGTACAGGCTCTATGTTATTCCTGCATGGAAGTGGACAAATTCAAAACACGTCCATGACGCATGCGCAACGTTATATCCGCAGATCAATTGATGAATGAATGGAGCATAGGGCTGGATATAGTAGAACCAGTGAAAAGGCTAGAGCCGATTGTCAAGCCACAGCGTATTGCGAATCATTATCTGTGCAATACTATGGCTTAGTTGTTAACTATAGCTGGAACATTTTGCTCTGGGAGTTATTGTTTTCATCGTGTCGTGTTATTTGCAATGTTTACCAAATGAGGTGAAAGATAAACCTCCTGTGTACATGTGTACTTCTAAACTGTGGAATTATCTTTCTATTGGAAAACGTCTTCGCTGAGAATATAAAGCAGGATTGTAAGCATACGTGTCCCTCATTGATAACGGCAGATAGCTTTCTGACCGTTCTGCTGTAACGGGAAATTCGTGGATCTATCTATATATTTCTTACTCTTACCAACTGATATTTACGACAGTTTTTTTTGTTTACATTTACAATTGTGTCACCAAGGTCAGTGACAATGGAACATCTGGTTCTCGTACGATGTGGGTACAGTGTGTGGTAGTCCTCTCTTATTCCGTAGCAACACCATGCATCGCCTAAAGGAGAAGTTGAATGTGCCAAAGGCGCAATCTTTTCACGAAGTTGGAAGTTTGGAGACGATAGTGCGAGATTCTATCTACCTTGCATGGCCCGCGGCAAGTTTCGACAGCGGGGAACGACGGGAACAGAGACGACTCCATCGACAGCCTGATGCCATCGAGGAAGAAGAAGTCGATGATAATGAGTGAGTAATATTTACATAAAACCTTTAATGACTTCCGCTCAAGAACACACTTCAGTTTTCCCATACGTTTCTTTCTCTGTCAACGTGAATAACACGCCAACGTAACTTGTGGCCTCGTAGTCACTATGTAAACAATGGGCACGACTGAATAAACATGAACAATGATGAATTGACCGTAAATCAGCAATGGCCACTGGTCAACATCGAGGTTGGTACTGTATTATTCAAAGGTGAATACCCTTCATCTGGTTCAGTTGCAATAGTACCGCCTAATGCACTATTTGTGATAAACGTCACAGTACCGTCTCACAGTTAGGAATCACATTGCTTCGTGGTATTACTGTGAATATTTGCTTTATTCTCCATTATTCTGACGTTCCGTTTGTTACTATCAATCCTACTGCAGACGTCATACAGCAATACGAAATCAATGCTATAACAATGTACACATATTTACCTGTATGTGTGTCGTTATCAATAATGCATTGAAATGTAAGTTCAACTATTTACATGATAAAATACAGCTTGTATTATTGGTTTAACATGCCATAATAGTTCATATGGACGGTTGAAACTCTGGATGATCACAAAACCACGATGTCGCTGGGTTTGCTTCTGTTTTCTGTGTGCTCAATTTACACACCTTCAGAAAGTCGTGTCAGAAACTCGGAGTGTTATTGAATTATTTACGCTCTACTTCAAACGTAGGTTTTACGTAATTGAATAACTCTTTGTAGACAGATCTTCTTCAATTAACACTTTATCACCTTCACACCCATTGTCCTATATGGTTCTTTTCCCGAGAGAATCATCAAGAACAATGCACTAGATATCCATATGCATTTAGATGGTTTTACTTAGTCTGTATTATTTTGAAGCATCAGTAACATATATACTTTACATGTTTTCCACAAGAATTCGTGCAAATATTTATCTGAGATGTTCTCTACCTACATATGTTCTCATACCT